>JANZLC010009380.1:0-28497 GCA_026413385.1 Erythroxylum gracilipes
GAGAAAAACATGCAAAAACTTCAAACTCAAATGCGATCTCGGATGACATGCATGTCATACACGTGTCTTGATTCCATCAAGACATGTGTCACTCTAAAAATGTCATTTGTCACAATTTACAAGCCACTTGTCATCTGCCTAATATAGCCACTTGTCCTCTACATAGTAGTGTCACTTATCCCAATTAATGGTTGCCACTTGTCACCCCATAATTAGCCAATAATCAATATTTTCACAAAATTCACTAAAATTCTAGAAATGTCATAAATAATTCTGAATTTGTCATAACACATTTTAATCATAATTAACAACTCAAGTGTACCCGGAAAATGTCATGAATGCATGTACAATTATATAAATGTGCAAAGATGTGCATATCACAAATAATACTGCATGAAATGCATTTTTCCAGTTTCTCATCAAATTTTCAGAATTCACAATTCTAGCCCTCATGTGGGTAACGGAATATTACATTACATCTGCGACAAGAAAAAGCAACAGGTTAGACAATTTATATGGGGTTCATGCTCAACCAATCGGAAGATGCACTTAGTGTCCTGGGAGGATATATGTCGCAGAAGAGAAAATGGAGGATTAGGAATTCGGAATCTTCGCATAATGAACGAAGCTTTTATCATGAAAGTTGGTTGGCAGTTGATTTATTATCCTAATAAATTGTGGGTTAAGGCGATACGAGCAACATATAGAGATAAGGAATAGTGTCAACCAAGATTAAGAAAAGAGGCTCCCTTTTTTGGAAAACAATCAATGATATATGAGAGAACCTGTATAATGGATTAGATTCGACGTTGGGCAATGGAAACCTGGCCCAGTTTTAGTTAGACAGATGGTCGACAAATGAACATCTACTGGTGACATACGCGACGGGTGCTATTTTAGAGGACACTGTCTGAATTGGTAAGTGCGTTTGTACATTTGGATGGAAGCTGGAATTGAAGCACATTCTCTTTGAGACTTACGACTAATGTACTCTTGAACCTCAATTCAGGGCGCGTCTGCTGTTATGAAATGGTGCAGATGAAGTGCTTTTTGGAAATACTCAACTATTGGCATGTTTTCAATTAAATCAGCCTATAAAATTTTAATGGAGGAGGAAGTGCATGGACGGATAATTGAGTGGAAGAACATATAGAGGTGGAAGGGGTCGAAAAGGATCAAATTATTCTTGTGGCTAACAGCCAAGGATCGTCTCCCTACAAGATGGAAACCAGCTAGGAGGAATGTAATACATGATAATCGATGCACACAGTGTAAGGAGGATAGAGAGACTCTGATTCATGTATTAAGGGATTGCCGATAGGAAAAACTGATATGGAATCAACAGCTGTAAAGGCAATTTTGGCCTGAGCTTTTCTCACTGCCCCTTAATGAATGGCTACAACACAATTTGAAAAAAAAAGGGTATTCGGGAGAGTGGGGGATGGGAAATCTGTTTTGTAGTTGCAATTTAGCAATTATGGAACTGGAGAAACAAGCAGCTCTTTCAGATTCAAGGTCATATTCCAACAATAAAAGTTAAAGACATCTGAACCAGAGTTCATGAGAATAACATAGTTCGTGAGCAAAATTTGTTTAACCAAATATGGCTACAACAGAACAGGGAGAGGAAATGGCAGCCTCCAATGCTTGGTTGCCTGAAGATGAACATGGATGTAGTTGTCAACCCAATCACGGGAGCAGCTACAGTTGGGGGACTATTGAGGAATCATAATAGAGTCTGGATTAAGGGCTTTGCCGTTAATATGGGGAGAGAATCTACATTTAAAACTGAAATAATGGGAATTTAACATGGATTATGGTTTGCATGGTGGCATGAAATAATAAACGTGATATTGGAATCTAATTGTGAGATAGCCAATAACATGGTGATAGTGATACATGGAGAAAATGCTAGTGGACACACGCAGGTATTACAAAACATCAAGGAGCTTCTTAACAGGGACTGGAGAGCAAGTATGCAATATGTGTCAAGAGAAGTAAATCAGTGTGTAGACTGTATTGCAAAACATGCTCGCGGTATAACAACGAGGTACCACACTATGATATCTCCTCCGTTTAGGATGGGAGGCTTCACCCTAGGGGTGAATAGTTTCTAGGTGTTTGCCTCTATTAACAAAAAGAAAACCATTCTATTGAATTTAAAATTGATGAAATATTAAAGTTTTGTCTAAAAAATTATGTGACATTTTTAAATTAAAAACAAGCATTAATTAGGCATCCCTCTAATTAACAAATCAAAAGTTCAACATGCTTTTCTAAAGTAATTAAAATAAATTCTCGACTCTCACCAAGGCTAGGGACGACAGTGGGCCCACCTAGGCTTGGTCCTACCTGACCCTAGCCTATCCTGAGGACCGACTAAACTAGAGCTGCCCAGTCTTGGCCCAACAAAGCCATAAGTGGCCCGGCTTGAGCCCGGCCAAAATTGTATTCTTTCAAAAAGGCAACCTGAGCCTGAGCCCAGTCTGAGGCCCCGTAGGGCAAAACATCAAACCCGAGGCCTGATTAACCAGAACCTGACCCATTGACTTTAGGTTAGGTCGAGTCTAGATCAATTTGTCATCCTGAGATATAAGAAATTGAATGAAAAAATAGGGGTTAATAATTCAACTTGTTAAACAAAAGTAAATACTTTTTTTAATAGTAGTTCACTACTGGTTAAAGCCTTTAAATCTTAAACCTTTCTTATAATTGGTTTGATGTCTGATCCAGTTTTTAAAGCATTGATCAAGACTGCTATGAGAAAAGGATGACAATAGGCCCGTCTAGGTCCAGCCCGGCACAGCCTAGGACCTGTCAACCTGGATCTGGCCCAAATAGGGCTGCCATTCCTATATGAGATATAAGAAACTCAATGAAGAACAAGGGTTAATAATTCAACTTGTTAAACAAAAGTAAATACTTTTATGTTTTTTAAAAGTAAAGTTCAATACATTAAAATGATTTCAATGTACAAATAGCCAAGAAGAAGATTAACAACCTAACAACAAAAGTGAATACTTGAAAATACATATAGTGAAATTACGAACGTTTTTAGAAAATTTTAAACGTAATAAATGATCCAAAATAAGTTTTATATAAAATAACATATAACTTTCTTAGGACACTTTAATTCTTTTTGTTTATTATGATCAAGTGTTGTAACATATTGAAAAAAAATCAAATTAGTATGAAATTCTAGTCCATAGTTGACCTACACTACATTATTAGAATTGGGAAAAAACAAAAATTTTAATATTAAAATGTAATTTTTTTTAAAAGGAATAAATTTATTAATTTTCCCATTTACTATATTTAAAAATTCTTCAATTAGATACTAAAATCTTAATTTAAAAGTTTTTCATGTTAGATTTTGATTTTTTATAAGAAAATTTGAATTATTATAAGTAAGAATAAAAATTAGTTAAATCTTGAATTTATAATATAAATTGTATTTGAGAATTTCTTTTAAATTTGCATAATATATTTGCATTATCTAAATTAAATCAATTTAAGGTTAAAAAATTAAATTAGATTCAATCACACTCTAAGTTTAATTTTGAGTTCATATATTTAGACTTAATTAAACTTAATTAAAGTTTTTTTTCTTTCCAAAGTTGACTTCAAACTTTGAGTTCATGTATCAACATTGTCAACTCTAGTTACAAATTGTTGTTGCTGTGGTGAAGGGGCACCGACATCTCCATCCTTAATCTAAAATCTTAAGTTCAAGTTTTAAGAATATAGTCGTTTTAAAATTTTGTAAGGGAGAGCTTTACCACTTGAAAGGTCTTGCCCGACTCAATTCGGATTAGTTGGTTTTACATGGGTAGTTTAATAAAAGGAAGAAAGAAAGTAGAGAGTACAATTTCAGGTAGAAATGATCAGCAGAGCAGGGACACCACGCCACGCCCTCCTCAAAGCAAAAAGACCAATTTAACAAACCTTGCTCCTACTTGCTAAACCATAATCACATTGAAACTACCAAAATCCAAACTAAACATGATTACAAGCTGATGAAACAACCTAGAAACTAGTTTTTTCTTTTCCTTCGCTTCTCATGTGAACAGGGGAACCAGATGTCATTGCCCTTGCAGAAAGAAGAGCAATATGCGCACTTGACTATTTCTGTATCTTCAATGTATTAATGAAGCTCTTGCCTTCTGCAATGTCATTTTTGGATAGAAAATCCAGAAAGTCCCTAAAGCTGCTTTCTTTATATCCCTTTGGGTGTTCATCATCCACAAGTTCTTCTGCAGTCGCCATTTTCTCATCCATACCCAGACTATGCAGGCTTGCAATGGAAATCCTAGTCCTGTCAGAATTTAGTCTAGCTCTATGCATAACACTTTTGTACAAGCCATTGCTCAGGACCTCAATATGGTCTCCAACGTGGACCTGAAGAGCACCATGAAGCCGAGGGACCAGCCTCCACTTGCCATCTTCCGACCCTGCGACGATTTCAAGGCCTGGGAAGCTCTGAAGCATTATTGTCAGGCAGCTGTAGTCGGAATGAGGCGGCAATCCCAATGCAATTTCGGGATTTGGGCATGGTGGATAGCAGTTCAATGCTATGACTTGTGTCCCTTCCTCCATTTTGTTGCTCAAGTATGTTGGACCTAACCCTAGACTCTCAGTGATGGCTCCCATCAGCAACCCAGCAAGTTTCATCACTTCTGTGCAATAATTCCCCATGCTTTCCCTGAAACATGGTACATTATTAGAAGGAAATTAACGAGTCAGTGACCCACCTAGAGAAGTTATGCACATAACTAATCTTGGATGGTTTCACTTATCATTCATTACCTGCAATAAACTAGGTTTGAGCTTAGCAACTAGGGCTCGAGGGTCTTCAGATTTAGCCCTTCATCGCGCAGCTAAAAATGAGAAAGAACGAAATAGAACATTTGTAGGGATTAAAGCTAAGAGACTTATAGTTCAAACCTGTGTAAATATGAACACATAAAAACTGACTAATATGAAGAGACAAAACCCTTTGTTTGGAAGTTTATGATGATTCACTGAGGTCTGAGGTCATTGCATATGTCTTTCTACTTGCGAGACTGTAATAACGGCAGTTTCTTGTCTGCTATTCAAGTTAAGACGTATGCAATAGGCAAATAAGACACATGCTTTGTATATAACACTTATTGCAGAACATCTCTTCAATTTTGTTACTTTGAAGTACCTGTTATGTACTTGACGTACTTGACTTTTCGCTGAAGTGATAGATTAAAATCGAGTAAATATAAACAAATTATCAAATGGTTATCAAAATATATAGCCGTGATAATTATAAACGAGTACATTTTCTACTTCTACCATTAGTTTCGTCAGGTATTGAAGGATCAGTAACCTGAAATGAGGTGGACTAGTTGGCCATAAATGAATCCATTTAGAAAGAGGATTAGCATAATGTTTTAGGAAGATCCTCCAGAACTGGACCTTGTCGTTCCCGTCCTTCAGGCTCGTCCCATACCTTATCGGCTTGTGAACATCATTAGACATGAACTTGGTTTTCTCTTGACCTGGTAACTTGAAGAAATCTGATGCTGCGGAGATAGCTCCATCTAGTGTCGACTGACAAATCCCATGATTCACAACCTGTAATTTCAATAACAAAGTTGTTACGTCGAAATGAGAGATGGTATTAGTATGAGAGTTGGTGCTTGGAAGAGACTTGACACGACAAAAAGAAAGGACAATTTGTCATTGCGAGCACTTACTTGAAAGAAACCCATTTGGCGACATGCATCACTTATTTCTTTGATAACTTCAATCCTCTTACGGGAAGGAGTACCTTGTCTCAATCGACCCAAGTCAATCACCGGTACATTGGCGGTCTCAGGAGACGTACTTGGACGGTCTGGAGATTGAACAGCATAGCACTTGGGAACGTATGACAAGCCCCTCTCCTGAGCACTACTTCCAATTGGAAATGAGCTTGAACTCTGGTCTCCTTCCATGAAATTATGAATCAGAAACAGGTGCCCAAGTCGAGAAGCTTAGAAATAAAAGAAGAGAATGGTTATGTAATGGTTGGAAATGCAGGCTCTTTATAAAGGTTTTCCACAGTCACGGATTTGCAATACATCTGGCGGTGCATAAGTCGCTGACCAAGGCTGCTAGCACTCTGAATGCAGTAAAGTGCTTCCGAGCATACGGAGTTTGGGACAAGTTAATTTTATGGTTTCTTATTTTGTCTCATAAATTTTAGCTATTTATTAATACAAATTTTACGTTTATTTATGCAAGATCCATGTGAAACTCACATAAATAAATGACTGAAATTTAATGAGATAGAATAAAACACCATAAAATTGAAAAAAAAAATTAAACTTATAAAATTGCAAGAGGGATGACACACGTAAATAGGGAAAGTTATTGCCAGATCTTTGCATTTGGACTGTATAAAAAGTCGGTTAAATTTCATTACATATTTCATTTTAAGCTTATCCGGCTAAATTAATGGTTTTAAAGTATTACTAGAAAACAAAAAGAACTTTTTTGATTCTTCTGCAATCTACAATTAAGAACGGGCCGTCAATGGAGAGTCGCAAAACAACATGCTAGACTGCTAGACAACAAAAAGTATTTTCTTGCCTTTCAAAAAAAAAACAAAAAGTATTTTCTTCCCTGAAAATATTGTGGGTTGCTCTTTGGGAACTTGCAGTGCCTGGGGCAGTAGGACATTTTTTTAGGGAGTACCCTATTAGGGGCCCACTTGGTTAGGGACTTATTTTATTAGGGACTAAGATGTTGAAAATTATTAAATACTATTTAATGGTTGCTTCAATTCTAACGTTAACTCTCTATTAACATATGAATTTAAGGGGTACTCAATTAAAGGGTATGCAAATAAATTAATGGGTAGGAATGAATAGTAATAGTTGGTTATTTATTATGGTTGACTGAATAGTTTTTTTATATTCCAATTTTAGGTAATAGTCCATACTCCTATGTGTGAGAGAAATAGTTTTGATTCCCGTCAATACTAATATTTTTTAATTTTTAATTACTATAATTAAACTATACTTAATTAAAACATAATTAAAATATAAAATATAAAATATAATTAATTGATTAATTAAAATATAATTAATTAGTTAATTATAATGTAATTAATTAAATATATAACATATTTTTATTTATCAATATTTTTAACAAACTAACCACTATTAATAGTAACGTTAATCATTCCTTCCTCTTAACCAATCATTATAATTATAATGATTATATTCATTCTCATTCCTCACTATATTCATTCTCATTCCTATTACCATTCTCCTATACGGTTCAGCTTTGCACAATAAAATCAGATCATTTGCGTACAAAAGGTGAGACAAATTCATTTCTCAGTATAGATAGTGATACTGAAATAACCCATTGCATTGCACCATTGTATTCAATAACCTTGAAAGACCCTCCATCGCTAAAGTGAATAAGTAAGGAGACGGAGGATCCCCTTGCCTAATCCCTCTGCGAATCCGAAAAGGCTTCGTAGGAATTCCATTAATAAGGACACTCAAAGCGGTAGTTTGTATACATTGTAAAATCCAGTGGCAGAATCGTGGGGGCAAACCAATCCCCTGCAGGCAGTCCCTCAGGTAGCCCTACCCAATCGTGTCATAAGCTTTATACAGATTTATCTTTAAGGCACAACTTTTACCTTTTTACCAGAGTGATATTCCCCCAACAACTCTTGTAATAACAGAATATTATCGTCAATACTTCTAGAAGGAAGAAACGCTCCTTGTGCATTGCTAACTACTTCAGCCAAAACTCCCTTTAAACACTCATCCAAAAGAGAGGTGATAATCTTATATACCGTATTGCAGCACGAAATCGGACGATAATCTGTAATCCGCTCAGGTCTCTCCTTTTTGGGAATCAAACATATATAGGAGTGGTTGATCTCCTGTAGCAAGTTCCCTGAAGAAAAGAACTCCAGTACGGCTTCCCATAATAACTAACCAATGATACTCTAGGTTTGTTGAAAAAACCCAGCCGAAAAAGCATCCGGACCAGGCGCTTTGGATCCATGAAGACGGAACAAGGCCTCCTTCACCTGTTCAGCCGAAAAAGGGGCAAGTAACCTCTTCATACTTTCTGGACTTGGAGTAAATTCCAGTACATTCTGAACCCCAAAACCAGTCCTCGAATCTACTGTACTGCCCATCAGTTGCACAAAGAACTCCCTAACATGTTCAGCCACTAGTTCATGCCCACGAATAAAAGTACCTTCCTCATCTACCAATTCTGTGATGGTGTTGACATTTCGTTAAGCTAAAATGACCGCATGAAAAAGCTTAGTATTGCAATCTCCCTCCTTGAGCCAGTTTTGTCTAGATTTTTGCTTTAGGATAGATTCATTTAACGTTAAAGCTTCTTGATACTTATGCAGAATATCTGCCTCAAGTACCCTCAACCTCTCATTCAGGGGCCCCATGTAGCACTGCTCCTGAAGATCAACCAATTGGGTACCCAACATATTAATATTCCTTGTTCAATTTCTGCTAATCTCCTTAATCACTCTTTTGGCCAGCTTCAATTTCTCCATCAGTTGAAAAGCTTTATAGCCTCGTATCTCAGTCCACCAAACTTGCTCAATCGTTTCCATAAAGCCCTCAACTCAGAGTAAATCATTAAAGAATCGGAATGGGGCCCCAACCTGAGTTTCGGTACTCAGGTGCTATATTAAAATGGGCGCATGATGCGAAAGCCTTGGTTCGCCAAACGCAGCTGAATCAAGTGGGAAAGAACCAAGCCATTGTTGATTTACCAAAGCATGATCAAGCTTCTTCTGAATGAACATGTGCCTTTATTGTTTATTCTCCCACGTGTACCATCTACCCCCTCATCTGAGATCTACCAAATCAGTGTGATGAAATAGCTGCTGAAGCTCTCCGCCTGTTCCTCCATGAAAACGCACTCCACCCTCAACTTTTGTCGAGTTAAGACAACAATTAAAATCTCCAGCTACCAACCACAGACCTGCCTGAAATTCCTTCAATTCCGACCACATCTCAACTCTTTAGAATGCAAAATTGTAGGCATATACTAAAGTAACCACAAATTGACCCTTCCCAGGAATAGTACACTGCAGATGCATAAAATGTACGCCCATCCTAATCACTTGAACTTCCACCTTATCCACATTAAACCAGCATAAGATCCTACCGTTATAATGATAATCAAGATTAGAAATGAGCCTCCATTGTTTCCCCAAAAAGTCTAAATTCTTTCTATCAACCGATGCTTTTATTTTAGTCTCCAAAAGTCCTACCAAGTAAGGGTGATTGTCCGCTACTACATGCTTGACCATAATCTTCTTCAAGAGGTCATTCAACCCCCTCGTATTCCATACTAAAAACGTCATATCAGAAAAAACACTCGGGGGACATCACCCCTTTGTGCTTTTTCTTTTTACCTTTCTTCTTAGTCAACGATCTCTTAATTTGCCCAACTGAAGGCTGAGTTATCTCCCCAACCTCAATTGGTGATCTTGCCTCTTACCCAGTACTGAAGTTGGGTTCTGCGTCCTCCTTAGCTACTCCTCCTTGCTTCGGTGAATCAACCATCGCACCCTCCCTATTTGCACCAATTGCATGCCCCTCCTCTGCAATTTGGGTATTGGAAAGTTTAGGATTCTGTGAGCAATTAGGCTATACTAAAGCCTCTTGTGCGCTGACTGTCCCTTCACTCCTCAATCCTGCCCTTGTCGTGGACACCTCTGTTTCTTGCTCAGATTGCACGATCATAATCTGAGGCCTGCTCCTCTCCAGATCAGTATCTCCTGCACCTACACTCCCCTGAATTCGCTCCGAACCACCTACACCCAGCTCCTTTGTCATCACTCTCTGTATGCCTTTGTCACGTCATTTCATCCTCAGATCCAACTGGCTTCTCTGCTCCTCCTTGCCCCTTAATTCCTTCATCAGATCTTCTTACCATCCTGACTGAAACACACGCCTTGTAGCTACCCACTACTTCGCCACCAAATTAGGCTTCCACAGATAAGTTAAAGAAATTCTATCCCTAACCAACTCACCTCCCTCACCAAGTCTCATTATGGAAAATGTATCAGGTAATTCAACATCCTTTGCCACTTCAACACATATCTTGGCGTATCCTATTCTAACCATGGCAACTGTAGCGCTCCCTTACTGTAGGGTACATACCGGGGTGCCCGCAGGCCATTCCGGTACATATCCTACGACAAGGGTGAGCTACGTTCGATCACTACTTTGCACAGACTGGTAATGGCAGTGGAAGGGGTACAGGACAGACTCAACCTCCGTAGTGATCGAATGTAGCTCACCTTTGTCGTAGGATATGTACCGGAATGACCTGCGGGTGCCCCGGTATGTACCCTACAGTAAGGGGGGCTACAGTAGCTGTCTGCGCATCCATACAAATAGGTTTTCCTAATCCACTAGCCAAGTGACTCAACCCTTCCATCGTCCAATACTCCATTGGAAGACCATGGAACTGTACACAAAGTGGCAACACCTCAACTGATCCCCTATCTAAACCCAACCCAGGTCTCCATTGCCTAAAAAACAAAGGCAAGTTGTCGATGTTCTATGGCCCTAACTCAAGTATTTCTCCTAAATTGGAGTTCACAAAAAACTTGAATAAGATCGACCCATCCTCCATGAGCATAGCTTTCTCAAACCCTTTTTTACTCCATTTTGCTCTAGCCTACGCATTCACCATCGGGAACGCCAAACGTTTAGACCAAAAAAAACCAACCATTGCATTAGACCAAGCTCTGGCACTAGCACGCAACAACTCCTCTCCATCCTGCACCACATTGGGGTAGTATTTGAGTTTACCTTGAGATTTTTGGACTCCTACTTTATCCATCCATGCTCCAACCCCTGTTGCCGCAAACACCTGGGCATCTCCATTCACTAGTGCTAAGGTAGCGCTCCTATTGCCAGTAGCCAGCTCCCTCGTCAGGGGAGGAAAGCAGCTTGACGATGGGGTCGGATCTCCCATCCTGGGGGGGGGGGCTCTTGCTGCCCTATAAAAGGCCCCTGGAAAAGACGACTTCACCTGTTGTTTGTGGGTTGGGACAAGGAAAGCTTGGTTTTTAAGAAGGGCATGAAGGTAATAACCAAATAGGCGGGAAATTGAAGCTAGAAAGAGTTCAGAGTGTTTTGGAAGTTGGAAAGAGGTCACAACATTAATATTAAACGATGTTGTGTTTATTTGTGTTTCTCCTTTTTAAATTTAGATTACTTATTACGTATACAAAATATAATTAAACATTAATAAATAATTTAAATTTTGCAATTGTAATTTTCATTATACCTGTGAGTGTAACATTAACTGAGAGAAATTTTTCAAAGTTAAAATTATTGAAAATATACTTGAGGTCATCAATATCACAAGAAAGGTTGAATGATTTAGCTATTTTATATATCGAGAAGGATATCTTGGACAATATTGATCTTGATAATATTATTAATGATTTTGCATTTAAAAATGCACAGATATATTTTTTTAATAAATCATGATCATCTGTGTGTTTGTTAGTTCAATTCTCTTAGGGTTTTGCAATCTAATATTGCTATTTAAATGTTGCTAATATTATTTTGTTGTTACTGCATCTATTTTTAATGATTTTATTGTTACTGACACTTGTCAGATATTATTAGTTGATGTTATGATTATTCAATATTTTGTTGAGTATATAAAACTTTAATAAATAAAAATATACTTTTAAATTTTATATGGTTCTATATTGCGGATTTATCAAAACCTTTTTTTTACTTTGTCAAGAACCGATAAAATGTTAGTAACGGCCCTAGGAACTCGTGAGTGGATCGTCTATTATTATTAATCAAAAGGTCGTGGCATTGTAACAACATTTGGAATTGTTATCACGATTTGTCACTTTTTTATAAATCATTTATGAGTACAATTCACGATCTACGATTTAAAATCTTATTGAGAATGTTGCCCGAAAACCTGAAACACTGGATTGAATAATAAAATGCCACGTATAGAGAGAAATGTGCTGATGTAGTATGGGACATGCAAAAGAGTGTTGTGGATTCAGGATTCACCATTTTAAGAATGATTTGAAGGAGTAGCTCATTTGGTTTCTCATGATGAGGTCAGAGTGAGCGTTTGGTTGCATTTATTATTATTAAAATTTACCAAACGAATGATTAATGATTTAACTAATTTAATTGGAAAATTTTAAATTAATCAGATTTTAGGTTTAATTTTTAATTTTTATATTCAATTTATTTTAATAATTTTATTGTTATAATAAAAATTATTAAAATTATTTTAAACTCTATATCATATGACCTCCATCTTTTAAAACAGGTAATTCCTGAGACGTGGAAGCTAAGAGCTGCTCTCGAGAATGGACAAAGTTGTGTGATGTTATCTTTTATTTGCATAATTACTTTCCAAATGATGCTTGTTCTACAGAGAAGCATTAGAGTTTATTACTACAACCTTATGATCGTTTTTGCGAGAGGTTCTGCTTTTTGTGGAGTTGCAGACAGTTTATCCACAAATAGAGTTTGTAAATATGTGAAATTCTGATAGACAAGTCAAAAAGAGAAGACTGTGGGGATGGAAGGAGTTTGATTTCCATGCATCTTTCACAACAACCTCACCCAACATCGACTGATATGTATTGTCCAAATGATCCCCATTCCAAACCAACATGGCACCAACGTGAAAGATTGTAAAAATAACTAATTTTCACACCCACACACAAACAATATATATATATATAATGGCCACTGGGAGGGGTCATGTTTATTTTATTTTTTATTAGTCAAAAAGTTCATAACGTATTCGAAAAGAAATAATTAGATTCGTTTGTTAAATAGGATCAAAAATGAGCCTACGTAAAAAACTTGTTAAGTGGAAGAAAGGGTAGACAGTAATAAATTTTGTTAGTTTATGACCTTGTAATTAATCAATTGGTTGCAATTTGATGTATGAGATTATTATTGTTTAATTAATAAAAAGTTGACTCTTTAGAAGTCATTAATCTTCTATTCTCTTTCTATATAGCGTCTGACAGCAATAATTTTTTATTGTTGACAGGTACCTGCGAGTTACTTCACAGAGCTTGGGAGGTGCAACTTTAGCATGTACATCGCGAAGAGAACCAGTGCACAGATACTCTGGCGCATCTCGCAGGATTGGCCACTCCTGACGTTCATCTACTATAAGAACCTCCTTTACCTATTCTTCATAGTCTTCACCAAAATAAGCTAGGCACTTTGTACCGCCGAGCAACGCGTTAGCCGCGTGTTAGTTTTATTTTGAGTTTTCTCCCTTGTAATTAAAAAAAAGCATTTTTTATTTTTATGTATTATGTTAATTATGTTTGATGTTGTAGTTCTAGAGGTAAAATTCCTGAAACAATTCCATTATTCTTGGTTAGTAGTGATTTATGAAACTATCTAGTCATAGGGAAATGACATTTGAAAAGACGTATTCAAATATTAATTATAAATTAATTACTAATTAACAAAAAATGAATATGATTGAATACAAAAGAGTAGCACTATATTCATACACTGTTCAATTGAAACATTGGAGGACGAAATGATTAAATTATATATCATAATTATGCATGAACATGTTAAGTCAAACCACATTGGATGACGAAATGATTAAATTATATATCATAATTATGCATGGACATATTAAATCAAACCACATTGATATTCCTCATATTTGAGTGGTCATGATATATTGTTAAATGTCAATCTTGATATATAATTATCAATTGTTTAATTGAAGAATTAAAGATAAATTAAAATGAGCTTTAATTTATTTTATTATAATTATGAATTATAATTATGATTTATAATCATTGTCAATATATTAGAAATCTAATGGATCACACATAAAAGAGTAGTTTGTGAAGGAAAAATCGATTTTAATTGAGTTGGACTTAATTATAAAGTTTGAAAAACTTTAGGAATCAAATATAAGATATTTGATTTTATTAATATTAAATTAATTATAATTATAGTTTGACTTTAGTTATAATTAAGGTATTTAATTTAAAACTCTAATACTTTTCTATAAATAAGAATAAGTATAAGAGAACTAGCACTCCTGCATAAATTACTCTGTGAATACTGTTAGAGATTGGACACGTAAACAGCTTGTGGTTGACACATCGAAATGCTTTAAAAGGATTTCAACAGAAATATCAAATCAAGTACGATTTCTGATTTTATTATTCGATTTAATTATTTAAGTTATTCAACTTTTTAGATCTGATCCGAAATCGTAAAATTTTATTTTTCACTACGCTTTTGATTCAATCATAGTTGGTTTTTAACAAATTTATAAAAAATAATATGACTAAAAGGATTATTTATTAACTTCCACAGTTCTTAATAAAAAACCACGATCAACTGACAAAATATAAGAACCAAAAATGTTGTCTAGATATTAGTCTTGTAAGCTTACTAGTAAAAAATTTGAAGTATAAATTACACTTAAAAGGTTGTTATTCATTTCGATGATTTTAAAGGGTCAAAGAAAATAAAAATACATAAATTTGTAATATAATTTGAATTAATTTTATCATTTAACTTTTTATTTATTATACTATTTATTTAACACGCACTTAAAATTAAAAATATATAATGCAACATAATAAATTATAAAAACAAGCTACACAAGTCAAGCAACATTCCAAGTTAGGTCATCTAAAATCAATCAACCTCCACATATAAATAGCACTTATCATCTCCATAGATTTTTGACATTGTTTCTGACAAAGATGCCTAATCTGGTTTTGGTATCCTTTCTCCTTGGTCTGTCCTTCGCATTAGCATGCAATGCGGCAACTTACATGGTCGGAGATACCTCCGGTTGGGACGTAAGCACCAATATTGATTCGTGGGCACAGGACAAGACATTTGCTGTCGGAGACATTTTATGTGAGTACTAATTTCTTATTTCAGTAGTATAAAAACAGCTTTTCATTTATGCATTATAAGTGTTCGTTACTTGTCAACTGTGTAGTGTTCCTGTACACTTCCTACCACAGCTTGGACGAGGTAACAAAGGATGGTTTTGGTAGTTGCAGCACGAGCAACGTACTAAGCACATTCTTGACAGGGAACACAACTGTTATTTTGACATCGCCAGGTTCGAGGTACTTTGTCTGTGGGAACAAACTGCACTGTCTTGGGGGATTGAAGCTGCAAGTTCACGTACAAGGCTATCAAGCGAATTCGCCGGCGCCGGTAGCCGCACCTCAGGCACAGCCAGGTGGTAGCACGCAACCTTCTTCTAAGAACAATAATCCAGTACTTCTGAATTCTGCTGGATTTTTGGACGGTGGAAGGGCTTCAAGTGTAATGGCTCTCATTGGTTTCATGGTTTCTTTGCTGTGGATATTTCCATTTTGAGTTCCGAACTAGTAATATTTTTCTTTTTGAATGAAATCAATACTGCCTCTACTCTTTATGCATATGTTTCTTCAATAATCGAAATAGCTAATTATAAATAACTTGAGATAAAAGTAACTCGGATGACTTTATGAAATAATTTGTACTATAATGTTTTCATATTCTTTAAGATGGAGTTTGAATAGAGTGAAAGTGAGCTCAATGCCACACGATTGTGTGGAAACACAGAGAGTCGACGAATGATGTAATAAAGGCCTACTTGAAATGCATGAGATGGAAGAATGATCTCCACATGAAAATGGTGGCAGGTAGGTTTCCACCAAGAGTAAAATCACAAGCCACACGATCGTGAGGAAACACCCAGAGTCGAAGAATGATCTTAAGTTCCATAATTGCATCTAACTGGTTTTGAGGAAATGGATAAATTCAAATTATGTGTTAAATAATTTGAGCATTGCTTTATTTTTGCTCGTAGTAAGTTGGGATTAAGATCTTCTCTCCAAATTTTTCCTTTTTTAACGTCTAAAATTACGTTGTTTTAATTATTAGATATAAGTTTAGAGATTTTTCATATCGAATTTGTCATATAAGATTTGTCTAATATGGAATACTTGATTGACGTAATTTGTAATCCATTGCGTCAATTCGAAAATTTATTCAGCGCGCATGTAAAAGGTAACAACTATAAATTCCTCCATTTCAAAAATAATAATAATGAGGACATCATTTTAATTTTAAAAAATAATTGAGCAGATCAAGTTGGCCCATGCTATGGCCACCACTAGCTAGGTTAGGCTCGGAACGACTCGACCCATGCCATCATTATTATTAGTATAATCATAGTTACATAAAAAGATATAAAGTTTATATTTATCCAAGTTTAAATTTATTTTAAAAAGTTTTATATTATACAAATATTATAACTTTTTAGTATTTACTATGGTTTATTTATTTATTTTAATATAATTATTTATTAAATATGTCTCAAAATTTGTATAATGTCCTTATTTTACATTAAATATTTTACATTATAATATACACTTTAGTTTTTTTAAATTATAAATTTTTTAAAACAACATAAAATATTTATATTATTTACTCTTAAACTTTTAAAGTACTTTTACAAAATCATGTCTTTTGCTTTAATTGATATTTCTAGTCCTCGTAATTTAAAAAAAACTAAATTTCAAAAAATAAATTCAAGAAAATACTAAAATAATAGGATAGATTAAAATATAAATATAAATAAAATCTCAATAAACTCCCCATTCGCTTGCCAAACCACGTCACTCACCCGCTCTAAAAACAATGTTGAAGAATCTGGCAATCTCTTCCTCCACAGCCTCTCCACTCCTCATCTCTTCCTCTCTCTCGAAACCCTTCCTTTCTCTCTCTAGAAACCTCCAATTTTCTATCTCTAAATCCTCTATAACCTCAAGACCCAATTCTTATTACAAGACTCCAATGAACATACTCAACAAACTCGGTTTCGGGGCAAAGTCACCCGACCCATCCACCATGGACCCGACCATCCCTCAGGGTCCCGACGACGACGTACCCGCTCCTGGCCAGCAGTTTGCCCAGTTCGGAGCTGGGTGCTTCTGGGGCGTGGAATTGGCGTTTCAGAGAGTGGCAGGTGTCACCAAGACCGAGGTTGGGTATTCTCAGGGTCTCTTGCACAACCCCACGTACGAGGATGTCTGCACTGGGACTACTAAACATAGCGAGGTTGTTAGACTGCAGTATGATCCTAAAGAGTGCAGCTTCGAGACTCTGCTTGATGTTTTCTGGTCTGGGCATGATCCTACTAACTTGAATCGCCAGGTGGGTTTCTTGAAACTGGCTTGGTCTCTAGGAATTTTGTTCTGATTGGAGCGTGTTGGACTTTTTCTTTCTGGGTTTTGGATAATTTTGTTCGAGGTTTATATGATTATTGTTGTGAAACTTAATTTTGAGGGATTGTAAACTTTGACGATCGATTTTTGTTTCTTTTTGATAAATACTTGGTATATGACTATCGATTTTGTTAGTCGATTAATTATCTGTTTTGTCCGAACCAGGGTGCCATATTTTTCTTCTTCTTTTCTTCTTTGTTTTGTATGTATATAATTCTAACGCTGCTAGTCCCAATGAAAGGTGATCATGATTGCTTTGACATGATTAGTGTAAGATTTTAGCTTGAGCTCAGATGAATTATAGTAGGTTGGCATAATTTTTCTACACTGGGGAGTGGGGAGTCTAATTTATAAGTGTTCCGGTAGTTCTTGGTAGAAAATTCTTGCAAATGTGGTAGATGTGTTCTAGTGGGTTGGCTGCAAGTTAGAGACTTTACTCGTTTGAGTTGATAGATAATTTGTGGGTGAAAGATAGAGTTCTTCAGCTTTTCCATCACTTATGTCAGTGTGTTGCCAAATTTGTTCTGAGCTGCTCTGTAATTGGTGTTATTAGTGCAAAACAAAGTTTGGTGGATATTGAGCAATAAAGGCGTGTTTTATTTGTTTCTCCAGTTCTCTTACCCTCATATCATGGATTCAAAATAGAGATTGCTGTTAGTTAGTGTGTATATGACCCTTTTGCTTTAGCTGGATCCTCTTCTACGATGTGTCTTCTTGAGGAGTGAAAATCCAAGAAGCTGAAGGCTCAAACGAAGTGCTGTGAAAGTAAATAAAAGACGACATTCATTTTAGTTGTAGAGAGATCAAATACATAACATGAACTGCACTAATCACTGAAACCAACCCGTTCAATGTTGCAATTTTTTGCAACTGGCAATTGCTGTCATTATAATACTTTTGTTTTGCCAGTTACGATTCTTATTGAATAAAATGGTCCCATATAAAGGCAGATAGCATGTAGGATTTTGAAGTGTTTGTTGAATTCATGCACACATCTTGGCGATTAATTACATAGTTCTCTTTTAAATTCTTTCATTTTAATTCACAACACAGTTGAATTTTTCATGCTCATATGAAAGCAGTAGGCTTGGCATACCAGATTTAGAATTTGATAGGACTTGCAAAGTCTGGTTATGGTAGTGGACCAATACTTTTTGTGAAATGAAACCTTGTTCATTTGTCTTCTCAAATTGTATGTTTGATTTATGGGTGGAGGATCATACTATAGGTGACACAAGTTTGTGCAGTTATCTTTGGATCTTCCTTCTTATTATGATTATCACCAATTTTATTGACTCGTGACAGGGAAATGATGTGGGAACACAGTATAGATCTGGAATATACTATTATACGCCTGAGCAGGAAAAGGCAGCCCGTGAATCTTTGGAACAACAGCAGAAGCTCTTGGACAGGAAAATAGTTACTGAGATTTTACCTGCCAAGAAGTTTTATCGAGCAGAAGAATACCACCAACAATACCTTGAGAAAGGAGGACGTTTTGGATTTAAACAATCTGCTTCTAAAGGCTGTAATGACCCTATCCGATGCTACGGCTAGATATGGCTCCTATATCAGGCAAAACAACCAGCCCAGGTTAAAAGTTATTGTTCAGAGACTTCAGTAGCAATGTATTAGATATGTTTGGCTATTGTGTATTTAACGCTATGGTGGAACTGCCTTGTGTATCTAGGCTTCAGGACGTGGATTTGTAATATATGTGCAAAATAATATATGCTGTTATCGAGCCTGATTATTAGGGGTAGATATTGTTGGGGTTAGATATGAAATAAAACATGGAACAAGCTTTATAATTGTCATTTTGATGATTCTACAATATGATCAATATTGTTCTGGTAACAGGTTAGCCAGATTCAAGTTTGACTGGATTCTCATTATGAGTCGGGTTCGGAAAAAGTTCATCAAACTTGAACTCTAATTCAAATGATTTTCTAAATTCAAGAAGCATGCTTATAGGATTAGTACATCTATAAATGCCCTTTCCTGAAGACATGCTGATTGGATTCATACATCTAACAGTAAGTTGAAAATATCCCTTCCTGACTAGAGACTAGGAACTCTGCTTTGCACACATGCTACATAGGAAAGAAGTGAATACTGGTTGTATCTAATAAGCCACAGATAAACCTCATTAGACAGAAATAAACCGAAATGAAACAGCCAATAACCACCAGCAGCAATGGAGGGTTTAAAGACCTCAACTGCGGTTCTCAGGGTCAAAATCAGTGTCCTCCCTCCAGTGGCCTGTGCATCTAAACAACGCCAGGACTCGGTTTTTACCACACAAAGTTTGAGTCTTTCATGGGCTCGCAGGACCCTTTTTGCTACTTATCAGTTTCAAGTGCTAAAATCTTTTCAGCACCTGCCATATCCATCCACGACTATACAGCACCTGCCATATCCATCCACGACTATCTTGGAATAATATCCCAATACGCCAATTGTAGCCTGCCCTGTACGTTGTTGCTTACGGTGCTGCACCTTCATCGTTTTGCGGGAGGACAACCCCCTTTTCCCTATCATATCTTTGAACGTGCACAGGTTGCTCCAGCGTCTAGGTCTTGTTAAATTCATGGATGACATGTAAGTGGTTGCCTTCTCAAAACTAAGCCTCTTAGTCTTTGGTTGCGTTATTCTTTGGCAGTCTATTGGATTAGTCTTAATAAAGGTTTTAATTGCGAATAGTCCGCCAATTGAAAAGGGTCTCATTATGTTTCTGACTAATTTGTTGTGTTCTTGTCTTTGTTATTATTTCAGATACTACAGTAATACATATTTTGCCAGAAACCAGAGGAATCAGCAGTTAGAAATGAAAGTTTTTGAGGTCGATTTCTTACTTGGTTTAGGCTTCAACACTTGTTGCTCTTTCCTACACAAAGAGCTCAACTCCTCAAGCATCAATGTACATGGCAAGATCACCAAGTGTTCGTTACTGTTTAAATGAAAATGAACCCACCCATCAAAGTCACTTGGTTGTTCATTACTGTTTAATTTTCATTTCATGATCTTATAACTTAGCCTTTATTTTCCAATTTCTGCTCCCGCTGACATGACCAAAACTTAAAGCTTCTATTAAGTTGCTCCAACACAGAAGAACTGTAAAATTGTTGGCGCTAAAGTTCTTCAGCTACAATCAAGAAATGCAAGAAGTCAAGGTTCTAAACTGCAAGACGCAATACTAATTGCGTATACTGTAATCATCCGCAATCGCAAGGCAAATTGCCAAGTAGTGAATTGTGATAGAAGATGTAACATTCCGACTCCATCGTGGGTCCAGAGGCTACATGACAGATCGTTCAGAGAGTGATTCACAGGCTTGTGTAAAGCACAACATGAGTCAAAAAAATTCCTTATTTTTTGTAACATTAACAAATTCAATATTTATTTATAATAATTTTGTTTGATGTTCCATTAAGGCAATGTAGGCTTCAGAACTCATGGGAACCTCCATGTTTTCTTTCTCTTGGAGCTTAGACAGATGCTGTCTGAACACTGTCATTGCTTGCGATACTTATATTTTAGATTTGTTCCACAAGAAAGAGGTCACATGAATCAAAACTGAAAAGAAGCACAGCTGCAGTTGCGATTCACATTATCTTCAGGCACTATTAAGAAATCGAACTTCAGGTGGATGCGTGGAACTTTTAGGGATCCCAAGAACTTTCGTTGCAAAAGTTTGTGACGATTCATGTGTATATCTTCTGCTAATCTGTGATGGATACATACAATACTGTTTTCCGTGCAGTTATCCCTAGTTATAAGGCTATTTTGATGGAGAGCTTCTAATTTATTACGTAAACTCAAGCTAAGCAAATCCATCAACTGAAATTTTCACAGTTTATGAGTTTATCAAAAGTTGCAAGTAATAACAGTAATCTACAGAATTTCAGTTAATTCCATTCTTCAACACAGGCGCACAAACCTTGGAGCATATGAGAGAAAAAGCCAAATCTCTGACAGTTGAGATAGGTGCAATCTACTAATTATAAGATATGTATGGAACTCGAACACTACTATATTTGTTGACCTTATTCTAACGTACACACCATGCAAGCAACATAGTAAATAGACTTAAAGAGTTAAGACACACCACTCGTGAAAATCCATTGCAAGCATAGAGTTATTTACTCTCAGGTTCAGCCATGGTGGTTTCTCTGTCGAAACGCCCATGGTGAGCGCTTGACGTTGTCACTTGGACTGCCGCGTCCTCCGCCACTGCCACCACCACTGCCCCTCCCAGCCCCATATCCACTGCCACGGGCACCATCACCTCCGGAGCCAAAACCATAACCTGAGCCGGAACCTGAACCTGAACCACTTCCAGAGCCGAAACCAAAGCCGAAACCTCTGCCAAATCCATTAGGTGACCGACCAGAACCAGAACCGTAACCCCATCCAACACCTGGACTGGAGCCCCAACCCCAATTGTAGTCCCAGTTTGGACCGCGGCCTGAGCCAGTGGCTCCTGAGGGGGAACCGGTTTGACCTTTAGGTCCTGAAGACATTTCCTCTTTTTTCTCACCAGGACCACCGTTTCCAGCAGTGTTATGCACAAAGAAAGCACCAAGGATCAAGAAAACAAGGAAGAAAACGGGCTGAATCGAATTGGGTTTCATGTCAGCCTTGTGGATGTGATTGAGGAAAGAAAAGATCACAAGAAAGCTTGATACTTTTGCAGGGTTATAATGAGGATGCATGAAAGTGGGTTATTTATAGTGGGATTGATACTGACATTAGCGAACCCGTGAAATGATTTACTTTCGTTCCTATAGTGCACATGTCTGGTTGTGAGGCAATGTTAACGCACTGAAGCGCTACCATTTCCATAGTAGCACCACCGCCTTTCAAGTAAAATATACGTGCTGATTTAATTGCCATTAATATTATTATAACATGTTGTTATCATTAAGCATTCTTGAACTCAAAAGTTTGATCCCCAATTCAAAGGGCCCAGTCGCAGACTCGACCATCGCTAGAGGATTGAATCATGGTTTAATCCCAGCCAGTCCCTTAGGAGAGCGGCCCAGTACTCGGTACGCATAAGGAGCCACCACATTGGATGAACTCCCACACTGCCGCTGCCGAGATTCGAACCTGAGTCCTTGACCTCAGTTACCCTCCCAAGAAATCAACTGGGCTACCCATGCGGCAGTGACCATAAAGAAGCTTTTTAATTCGTATAACTCGTTACTGTTACTTTTTGAGATGTAAACCTAATAAATTATTATATGTATAATAAACAATCTTTTTAAAACCGGGCTAAAGTTCCTTCCAAAAAAATAAAGGGGGCTAAAGTTAAACCGGTAAAATGAAAGTTTTAAGGATTAAAAGGTTTAACCAGAATCTCAAGTCGCAGGTGAGTTGGTAAAGAGCTCTTCTAGCTTAAGTGAAGTCACAAGTTCAAACCCCTCTTATGTATGCAGCCATTTAAAATTTGGGGGCAGAACTTTGCCTCCAGCAAGGAACTTACCCGGCTCGAGCGAAGATTAGTCTAGGTGTTGATGGCTTAAAGGTGTCTTCCCATAATTGAAACCCGCCTAGCACACTCCATGAGAAAAAAAAAGGTTCAACTAGTATTGGAATGTCATAAAGTCAGTTAAGAATTGAATAAAATTAAATAATTTGAAAAATAAGGGGAGAAAACTATCCTTAGTCATCTAAAAATTTAAAGTTTAATTAAAAAGAAAAATGTTAAATAAATATTAATCGGTTTATTTTAATTTTTAAAAACTGATTAGTTTACAAAAACTGACTGAAGAAGCTGATCAGTTTTTAATAATAAAGATTATTAAATTAAACCAAATTAAAAAGTTAAAAACTAAACAAAAAAATAACCATTTCAAAATTTTTACTATTAAATTGATTAAATCGGTTTATTTTTAAAACATTGGTAATAAATTAGGTGGTTTAAGTAAATTAGTTAATAAAATATTACAAATTGTATTTACGCAACTTTTCTTTTGTATTTTTATAATAAAACTGCTTTCATAACTTGAACTTATGTTTTAATAATTATAAAGGAGCAACTTTACCTGTTACTTGAAGGCTACTCTCAAATTTTGTGATTACATGTTTAAGTTAGTCCTAAAATTTATTTTATTATTAACTGTCAAACTAAATATTAAGTGTTCTTGTGATCATCTGCTGCTTTGTTGTGTCAAAAGCCAGACACTTGTGCTGTGGATCCATTTGCTGCTATAGTAGACCAGAATTTGATCCAAATGAGGCCTTGCTTCATACCCTATTTGCCACTTACGATCGACAAGGAGTCAAGGACACTAGTAATGCGATGAGTAGTAACCAATTGCAACACATCAGGATTGCTTATCAAGTTGACAAGTTGAGTTCTCTTCTACTACCAGTTGCCTGGGAAAAAAATGAACAGGTCGACCATATTGGAGGAAGCAGACGCTTTAGGTATGTTACCAGAAAGTTTGGTCCAATATCCACAGGGTTCAAGTGGCAATAGCTTTAACCCGCCTGACCATACCACCTCAAACACGTGGCAATGGAACTAGAAAGCAACCCCTGACGTTGACCCTGAACTCTTCTCCTTCCTCTAGCCAAACCGTAACATAATGGATGATAGTTAGGCAGTTGCAGAAAGCAAATGGCCTGTTTTTGCTTTGGTGCTCTCTAGCGCATTTGCCTAGTTGTTGCTTTTGACTTCCACAGCCTTGTACTCATCTGATCGTTTCACGAAAATGACGTGATCCTGATACGTGTATATCCCTCTCGTTATCCTTTTCTAGTGGGAATTTTACTAGGCTCTTGTAGCCATGCACCCATATCTAGCTGTTGGGTTGTGCCCTCGGTTTTTATAAATATCTGAGACATATTTTCCTTTTCTGTATTTCTTGTTTATATTATTTTATAAATATCTGGGATAAAATTTCCCTTTATGTGTTACCGACTACACTTAGGTATGGGCAAAAAGTTTCGGTAGATATCTGCAAAAAATAGGTTTAGTCTCTACTTGGTTGAGCTCTTATTCGTAAAATTTTTATAAGTTCGAGCTTTTTTTTTTCTGTAAATCTTTAATAAGAAGAACTTATTTAAAAAGTTAATTAACTTTTTTAACTGATATTTTAAAAAAGATTTTTTGAAAGAGCTTCAATAAAAGACTGTTTGGTAACATAAAAATAAAAAATACTTTTAAGTTTAACTATATTTTATTTTGTAATAAAAATTATTTATACATATAAAAATTATTTAAA
Source organism: Erythroxylum gracilipes (assembly GCA_026413385.1). Classification (NCBI taxonomy): domain Eukaryota; kingdom Viridiplantae; phylum Streptophyta; class Magnoliopsida; order Malpighiales; family Erythroxylaceae; genus Erythroxylum; species Erythroxylum gracilipes. Next base: position 24,550 of record JANZLC010009380.1, read on the forward strand.
GTATATTTCTCAATATGTAAAGCATAGTATATTAATTATTATATAATTTTAAACCATATGAAATATAAATGACAAAATATTTAACAAAATATTTTATATGGATTATAACATAAGTAAAACTAATATAAAAAATAAATATTAAAGCATATAAAAAAAGCCAAATAATGGGTTTGTAAGATAAACGTGAATATGTGTTTGTGGGAATTATGTGTAAAATATAAGGGCAAAAAAGACTAAAAAATAGGTTCATTAATTGATCTGAAAAATCTACCAAAAAAATTATTTGAAAGACTTTTTTAAGAAGCTTCAAATTTAAACTTCTTAAAAAGTTAAATTTTGGCTACCAAAAAAGACATATTTATTAAAAAGGTACTTTTTATTTTACAGTCAAATACTTATTAAAAAAAGACTTTTGTGGTAAAAAAAAGTATTTATTAACCTATTAAAAGCCATCCAAATAATTACTTAATTAGATTTAAATTTATGTTTGAGATTTAACTTCATTTCGTATTATACAAAATGTTTGATTTGACTCAACTCAAGTTTAAATATTTAAATCTAATTAAGTTGAGCTTAGAACTTGATAAGTATTTTTAAAGCCTAATTAATTATAAAAAGGCTTGAGTCTGGTTTACTCCGTTACACAATTTCATTACCTTTTCTTAATTGTACGTATCTCTTAATACTACGTCTCTGAATAAAATATAAAAGACTACGTCTTATGCTTTTTCCTTATAAAAGAAATACTCATCTCATGAACTAAAATATAAAAATAATTAAATAAATGTGTAAGATTGTTATTTCTTAATACTACTTATTATCTATCTTTAACTCAATCAATAATCATTAGATGTATTACAAACTATATGGAAACAATAATTAATACTTTAACTCAATCAATAATCATTAGATGTATTACAAACTATATGGAAACAATAATTAAATATTTGATTTCATCGTATTAAAGTGATTAATATGAATGTTCAATTGTTTTTATTAGTATTGATTGTAGAAATCTACAGTAAAAGTGGAAGTATATTTTGTAAAATAGTTTATAATTATTATTAATGAAATTAATTACTAATGGTAGAAAACTAAAATGATTAGACTCAAATATAGTAGTCTTTAATTTTACACTCCATGTTTAATTGAGGTATTGTATGATAAAATAATTAAATTATATAAAAAATAATGCACAAAAAAAGTTAGTCAAAATCACTTTATCATTTCTATATATTTGGGTAGTCATGATATGATTTTAAATATATAAATATTAAAGATTAATTAAAAAACTTAATTTATCTAATCCTAAATATAATCTATAATTATTATTTATATTAATTATTAATATATTTAGACGGATTGAATAGAGAAATATTTTAATTAAGTTGAACTTGACTATAAAGATTTATAAACTTTAGAATTAAATGTAAGATACAAATGAGGATCGATACGAGATATTAGATAATATTTAAGTTTAATTAGCATTTAATTATAATTAATTATAAATCTAATTAAAATTAAAATTTTATTTCAATAAAGTTATTAAAAATTCTAAATCATATTATAAATAGATTTAATATCTAAAATAGCTAATACTTATTTCCTAATTCTCTTTACACAAGTTGAAGGGTTCTCTTAATATATTATATAAATATTATAAAATGAGTAATTTCTAAAGTGATTAAAAAGTAACAACAAAAAAGATCAAAATTTATAATAAGTTGCGATTTATGATACTTTATAATGTTTAAATTTTTAAAAAATTAAATAAAAATTTTATTTTTATTAGAGATTAGATTCCGTCGATACTTTCCAACTGTATATTGTACTTATACCGCAGCTAAGCACGAGCATGGACAAGGCAAATGGTAGACAGCCATAGCTTTAGGCCTGTCTTAAATATAGGGTACATGTGATTCTAAGATTTCAGACATCACATGCACCACTTGCAGCGTCTAGGGCACTATAGTTCAGGCCCTACCCAACAGAGGAAAGTGGATTTTGCTCTAGCCCAAACCGTGTGGGGACATGCTCGACAGAATATTAACCCATGTCTCATAATCCACTTTCGACCCCTTGTAAGTTGGACCCAAGGTTTCATCTGTTCAACAGTTGTTTGATTACACTGACCCGATCCACGTGCAATAATTCCGTCATAATATAATATGTATATTTATTTATTTATTTATAAATACAGAAATTTGCAGTTGTTATCTTTTGGATATATATTGAGTAGATCTTTGGATTAACGCAATAACTTACAATTATGGTAATTGGATACTCCGCACTAGACAAGTCTTGTACGACTTGATCAAAAGAGAGTAGGTATAGAGATTCAAACACAAGACCTTTTAATTCCATACTTCTTACTTCACTAATTCGACCATTCTTTAAGGAGTATATATATATACCATTCTTAAGGAGTATATATCTATTTATTTATTTATTTATTTATTTATTTATTTATTTATTAACCGAAGAACTCAATACTTATTACTTTATTTAAAATACACACAAAACATTTTATAAAAATATGCTATTAATCAAAATTTTAGATACACACAACAAATGATATATTACGTATTTAAAATAAATTACTTATTTTAAATGATATATTCAATTAAAATTAACTTAGAGTGAACAAGGTTAGCCTGACCCGAACCACATCCTTAATTTTAAATCCAATTAAATTTTAAATTGGATTAATATTTTAAAAAATCCACATCTAACAAATTTTGGACTTCATATGAAGATTTTATTCGCAATGTGCATCTATTTGAGGTATGGCAAATGTGAATCGGACCTAAATCGCATAAATTGAACCTATAAATAAGGTTATCTGAACCTGAGTTTCCGAACCTGAAAAATCAGATTCGGTTCAAACCGAATCTAGAAAATCAAGTTCATAGTTCAGGTTCAAGTTTTTAACTTACGGTTCTAGGTTAACCGAATCGAACCTAATTTATAGGTTTAGGTTTAAACCTGAACCTAAAATACCAAAAAAAATCTATCATATATTTATATATAATTTACAGAAATATTTTATTATTAACATTTCAATTGATAATTTATTTTAATAAATAAATAAATTGAGTTGTGTCTTTAAATCTATTATGTATATACATAAAATAAATAAAAATCTTTTCATATTGCTTATAATTTTACTATTACATCATAAACTAAGAAGTATTTTCATTTAGATGTGTTAAGTTTTAACTGAAGTTCACACCTAATTTTTTTATTGCATGATATCCAATATTTATAAATGTAGAGTGAAATAGATCATAAGAAAGATAAATTGATCAAATTTTGGATGGATTGAAAAATTCCAAAGTCATGTGTTAAAGTCATTACATCTATATATAACATACATAACTACAAAAGAACATATAAATCTATATAGTATTTGCGTAATATCAGATAGAATAAGTCAAATATGTGAATGAATTGTTGGCGAAGAAACTAATATCTTCATTGTCATTTGTTGAGTCTCTGTTCAGCATGAGCAACTCTTCAGCGAATGGCTCGATCCAGGTTTTGCCTCCAGAGTTGTTAGCATCAGCAATAGATAAAGAATTAAAGAATGGGCATGTAGCTTCATCAATGGCTGTTGTTGTTGTGTTATATTTAGCCGTTATTAAACGATAATCTTAAATATTGCTATTTTAAGTAACAACTAACGTATAATACTCAATATTTCTAATTCAAATAGTAATTAATGTGTCAAAGTTATTAATCGAAATATTAAACTATTAATAGGAAAAATTCATTGACTAAAATAATAGAATCATTTAGAGATTAATTAAAGAAATTAATAAGTGTAAAACACATTTATTAAAAAATCCTACAATTTTAGTTTTTTAAGGCTCATATATTAGCTTAGATATTTATGAGATATTATAAACATTAAACAAGCAAGTAATACTGATTCTTAAAAATATATAA
>JANZLC010009400.1:0-11704 GCA_026413385.1 Erythroxylum gracilipes
ATTTATTAATAAATATTATATAAAATATTAAAATAAATTTAAATAAAAATAATTTATTAGTAATAAAAATAAAAATAGTTTATTATTAATAAAAATAATTTATTTTTAAGTTTTATTTAATTTATAATTGTTATTAGTAATAAAATATTTATTATTATTTTAAAAAAATTTGAAAAAAATGGGGGGGAAGGAGAGGTAGGTTGGAGGGAGGGAAATTTTGAAAATTTTTGAAAATTTTACAAAAAAGTCCCCCAATTTTTTAAAATTTTTAAAATACTGGTATTTGACCAGTATTTTGAATACCGGCTGGTACCGACGAAATTGGCCAGTACCGACCAGTATTCAAACCCGGTATCAAAGTTAAAGTACCGGTACCGAATTTGGGCCGGTACGGTCCGGTATCCATAACAGTGGTTTGCATACGATATTTGACTAATTTAAAAATTGTCCCTGTACTTTCTTCATAAGCATACACTCTCTCCATAATAGCAACATCAACATCAACAACCTAGTGAAAGACTCACTGATATGCAAGATTTAGAGAGGTGTAGTATACACTATCTTACCCCTAACTAATAAAGAAGTTGTTTTCGATATACCACATTAAAAAAAATGCACGTATATATATATATATTAAAATAAAAAATAGACATAAAAGATAATAATAGTAATAAAATAAATAAATACGTATAAATAAAAATATAAAACTATGTAATAAAATAAATAATACAATAAATATAAAACAAGATAAAAAGTCAAATTAAAAGAAAAAAGTAAATAAATACACAAATAAGAAGAATGCAAGTTAATAAATAAATTAAACTAAACCATTACAAAAAAATATTTAGGATAAGTAAGGAAATAGTTAAGTTAACTAACTAAGAGAGAAGTACTACATACTAAATGTTTAGGCGAGATACAAGACTTAAGAAAATGATAAAGACCTCTTTATATGAGATCTGTTATCCGTATCCTAGCATGCCAAAGTTTTCTATAGAGAGTCATGTCCTTGGTAAATTCCAGCAGAGTTATATCATTCTTGGTCACCTTCTCACAGTTCTTCTTAAACCTTCTTTTTTTCCTCTTACAGTCTAAAGTGCAATCTTCTTGCATCTTCTTTTTTTTCTGTTACAGTCTAAAGTACAATCTTATTGCATCTTTGCCGCTTTTAGCTTATGACTATGTACTTAGTTGATGGGCCAACACTCTGTCACATAAAGCATGGTCAGCTTAATCGCTAAATGATAAGATTTAACTTTGAATTTGAGTGGTATTTTCTTGTCATATAAAACTCCAGATACATTTTTCCATTTAAGTCTCAATGATTTGATATGGTGAACTATGTTTTTGTTAATCTCTCTATTGCTTTGGATGATAAATAATAGATACTTAAAATACTCTTTTTGTGATATAACTTCTGAAATAATTTTTACCTCCACATCGGAAGCAACCCTATGGCTTGAAAAGTTACAATCTAAGTACTCAGTTTTAGTCCTACTCAGTTTACACCCCTTTGACTCTAACGTATCCCTCCAAAGTTCAAGGTTGACTTTGCCACCCTTTTTTTCTTATCCACTAAAACAATGTTATCAGCAAATAACATACACTAAGGCACATCTCTTTGGATATTCTTGGTGATCTCATCTAGCACTTCTACAAACAAAAGGAGCTCAATAAGGAGCCTTGGTGCAACCTAATATCGATGGAAAAATGCTTTGTATTTCTTCTTATTGTCCTTACTCTAGTCTTTACACCTACATATATATCCCTAATAACCCATAAATAGGTCATAAAAACTCCATTAACTTCTAAACACCTCCTTATGATTTCCCTAGGTACCCTATCGTATACTTTCTCTAAATCAATAAAACCTACATGTATGTTACATTGTCTTTCCCTGTAATATTCCATTAATCTTCTAAGGAGATGTAAAGTTTTAGTCGTAGACTTTCCTAAAATGAAGCCAAACTGGTTTTTTGAGATAAGAGTACCCTTTCTCACTATTTTCTCAATCACCTTTTCCCATAACTTTATGGTGTGACTAAGTAGTTTGATATCTCTATAGTTGTTACAACTTTGGATGTCCCCATTATTCTTATATAGAAGAATTAGCATACTAAGTCTCCACTCATCTAACATTTTGGTAAACTTAAGAATGACATTAATAAACTTGGCTTACCAAGTAACACCTTCTTCACCTAGGCTCTTCCATATCTCTATAGATATCTCATCAAGCCCTACTACCCTTCCACTCTTTATCTCCTTTAAAGCACTTTTTAATTTCTTCCCTTATAATTTTTTGCTAACAAAGTTATGATATCTTTTGACATGATAAGATCACCTAAAGAGATGTTGTCCTTTATGCCTTCACTAAAAAGGCTATAGAAGTACCTCCGTCATCTTTTCTTGATGTCATTTCAACCACAAGTATCCGCTCTGCTTCATATTTTATACAACAAACTTGATCTAAGTCTTTTGCTTTCTGTTCTCTAGCTCTTGCCAACTTAAAAATAGTATTTTCTCCATCTTTAGTTTCCAATCATTTATATAATATCTCGTAAGCTTTGCTTTAAGCTTCTCAAATTATCCTCTTCTCCTTTTTTTGCTAATTTATAACTTTATTTATTAACTACTCTCTCTACCTCTGTGGTGTTATCCAATAGGGCTTTATAGATACCCTTCTTGATCATAATTGGTGTTCGTTATGCAACGCTTCACTAGAATCCCATAAACACATGCTATTCGAATACACCTACACTAAAAAGCATGGACAGTTTTACTCAATCATTGCAATCTTGCTCATATACCTACTAATTGGTCTAAGATAGAGAACTAGAGCATAAAAGTCAAACACAAAGAGGAGAATGATAGGTGGATATATATAATGGCTCTCACTTATCTTGTTACTCGTTTATGGGATCAAAGAAATAGGCAATGTTTTAGGACCAAAGCAAAAGTAGTGAAAATTTCACTAAGACACTACAATAATAAGTTGCCTCACAAAGTTTCAGGATTGAAACTAAAGTTGATATCATAACCAGCAAACCCTCAAACCAATCATAAAAACAATCAAATAAGGATGAGAATCTAACCTTGTTTGCCCTTTCTCTATTTTTCCTCACTTTTGGATGTTATGACCACACTCTCTATCTCTTTTGTGGAGCAAGGCTCAAATGAGCTATTTATAAACACATTTGGCTTGATAGGTAAGTTAAAATCATAACTGAACTTAACTAGCTAGATCTCATCTTATCCTAATCAGAATACATTACATTATCCATTAAGATGACATCCTTATCTAAATAGAACTCTATCTAATAGGATTTATCTACATCACAACTAACAAGATAAGATATTACATCTATATAGGAATGATACATCCATATCTACGTAGATCTCCACTAATTTTAGGTGATCCTCTGGAAACTCAGCAATCTCCCCCTCCAGTCCAAATATAGTGAAGGCGCGTTATTCTTTATCATCTACTTGAGATACGTCCTGACAAGCTTACGGCAAAGCTCACGCTTATTTTCAGGAACCACTTTAGTCAATATATCAGAACCATTTAAATCTATATGAGCCTTCTTCAACATTAATTGTTGCTCTTCTATCACGAACCTTAACTAATAATATCGGACATTTTCATAAAATGCAACGTCTTGTACATTCTTAGGCTCCCCCTCAGTAATAAGTAACAGGTACTCAAAACTTAGATATCTTGTAGAAGGCTTTTTCTCCCATGTTGACCTTTAAAGTTGTGTTTCATCAGATCTTGGATCCAGTTGCTCCCCTTGCTCTTTATCCTTAATGGATTCATCTTTAGTATTGTCTAGATGTGGTCTATGTAGCTCATCCATTCAGATTGTATCTGATCACCACCAATGTGTGCTTGGTCACACACTGCATCTTCTTCACCTATAAATTGTTCAATAGTCGAAAGAATTGGAGAATAGCCAATTATGTCATTTGATGAGTTGCAGTATTATGATTTATCTTCATTCAAAAGGTCAGCACCTCTCTCGTGCTCCTGAAACACCACATCGTAACTCTTGACCACCTTTTTCTTCTCTAGATTATAAAGTATGAAGCAAAACTAATCACCACCATATCTAATAAAGATGCAAGGTATCGAATTTGATTCAAGTTTTTTTTCTCTAATCTTTGGGTACATGTTTAATAATTTACAGCTAAAAACTCTCAAATGATGATATATGGGATCCTTGCTAGTCCACGATCTCTCAAGAATCTAAAAATCCAATGGAACTGAGGGTGCTTGATTTACTAGGTAGACCGTTGCTTGGAAAGTTTCTCCCTAAAATGTCTTTGGCAATATAGACATCTTGAGTATGCATCGAACATTCTCAATAATGGTTCTATTCATCCTCTCAACAACCCCATTGTGCTATGGAGTCTCTGGTTTGGTTTTCTCTTGTCTGATTCCATACGATATACAATATTCTTCAAACACCTTAGAAATATACTCCTCTACATGGTTTGTTCACAGGCACTTCAGCTTCCTCTCAGCTTTCCTTTATGCCATAACATGGAACTTATTGAAAGTTTTAAACAAATGACTCTAAGAGTTCAACATAAACACCCAAGTCTTCCTCAAAGCATCATCAATAAATGTAAAACAATATCTATTACCTCCTAGTAACTCCCATCAATAGGAATACAAACATATGAAGGCACCAACTCTAATAACTATGACTTCCTTAAAGATATTCTCTTGAAAGAGACTCTATGTTGCTTTTCAGCCAAGCTATAGTTGCAAGGATTAACCGGTTGTGAGTTCTTAACTGGGATAATGGATTTTTCAGCCAGCAACTTTCATCTCTTCTCACTTATGTGTCCTAATTGTCAATTTCACATATTTGGTGAATTTTCCTTGTCGGCTGAGTATACTTCTCCACCATTACACACCTTTAAATGTGTCTTATACAACGAGCAACTTAACTCTCCCCTGGCAACCATTAGTGCGTCTTTGAAAATTTTCCACTTTGTATCCCAAAAAATGTGCTTAAATCCTTCTTGATCTAATACATTCACCGATAACATATTCAACCTTAGATTGGGGACATGTCGTATATCTCTCAAGGTCAACAAGGATCTGATGTTTGTCTGAACTCAGATATCACTCATACCTACTGTCTTGGCGAAACTTTGATTTCCTATCTTTACACTCCCAGAATCTCCACTCTTGTAGTTTAAGAAATACTCCACCTTTGGAACACAATAATAGGATGCTCCCGTATCAATCAGCCATTCATAACGAAAATTACTGACATGGAAGCATTAACTAGTTTTACAAACTATTGACACTTCATTATATGTGCTTGAAGTAGTTGCAGTTGTACTCTTATCATCATCATCATTATGATAATCTTGCTTTTTCTGATCCCTCTTCCACTTATAGTAGAATCTCTTAATATGTCATGACTTATTACAAAGTAGCATGTCTTTATGCCATTATCACCTTTGGACTTTGAACTGTTCTTAGACTTGTCACGACCATTGGGACCCCTACTCTTATTCTTTCCCCTACTTTCTGGTACGAAAGCCTACATATTGTCGACGCCAATCTCCTTTCTTTTTTTTTCTTCATTAAACATACTCTCTTTGATTACATCCTAAAAGAGCACACCTTCAAGAGCTGTATTGTTAATCATCACTACCAATGTTTCCTAGCTATCCGGTAACAAACTCAATAGGAACAGAACTTGAAGATCATCATCAAGAAAAATCTTCATTGTTGTAAATTTGTTGATTATGTTTTGTAAATTTCTTTGATTCTTTGAAACTGATTTCCTAGCCTTCAATTTCAAATTCACAAGTATTTTAATCAGAGAGAACTGGTTATATGTAGTCTTCTTTTCATACATTCCTTTCAGCTTCTTTCATAACCCAAAAGGATCTATCTCTTGAGACACATGGTTAAATATGTTAATATCAATCCATTCTCTGATAATGCTTAGAGTTTTCTGTTTCATCTTTTCTCATTCTCTATCTGACATCTTTTTAGGTTTTAAGGGACATCATCCTTCACACCTCTATCCACATCAGTAGGATCAAAGAGATCCTTACAATACAAAAGGTCCTCCATCATGGGCTTCCAAATCGAGTAATTTGACTACGTTAACTCACCATAAAGCTATTTCCACCTTCCATTATGATGGCTCTGACATCACTTATTGGGAGACAAATACATAACTCTCTAAAAAATCAACCAAATATTAACAATAAGAAAGAACTCTCTTTGTTGTAGCAGCAGAAAATATGAGAACAAACCAAAAGATGAAAGAAACACCAATATTTAACATAGAAAACCCTTTAGTGTAGAGGGGAAAAAACTGTGGAGTAGATTGAAAACATAAATCCACTAAACTCAATGAGGATTTACAAGAAAAGTTAAACTCTCACCCCTTACAACAACAAGTTGTCTCACGAAGTTTCAGTATTGAAATGAAAGTTGATATCATAGTTAACAAACCCTCAAACCAATCCCAAAAATAATCAAATAAGGATGAGAATCTAACCCTTTTTTCTCTCTCTATTTTTTCTCACTTTTGGACGTTGTGATAGCACTCTCTATCTCTTATGGAATAAGGCTCAAATGAGCTATTTATAGGCAACTCTAGTTTGATAGCTAAGTTAGAGTCATAATTGAACTTAACTAGCTAAATCAAATCTTATATAAATTAGATTACATCACATTATCCAATGTGATGACATCCTCATTTAAATAGAACTCTATCTAATAAGATTTATCTACATTACAATTAACAAGATAAGAGATTACATCTATCTAGTAATGATATATACATATCCACAAAGATCTTCACTATCTTAAGATGATCCTCCCATATGGTTTTTATCTTTTAGAGCTAATCCCTATCTACTATGATTTTATTCATTATCTACAATCACCAAAAGTCTTAAAATAGGGCTAAACACTCAACATATATGTATGACATATAGTGGCCCTTGCTTAGTAGGATTGACAGTATATAATTTACTAAGAAGACGAATATAACCTTACTATTTTTAAGGTTCAAGACAATTTTTCAACCTATTGTTCCTTGTGTCAATATGTTGCTCTCATAGATAAAAGGCAGCCGATATTCCAACCTACCGTTAATTATGGCAATGTGTTGCTCCCACAAATAAGCAAAGTTCAATCAACTTTTAAGAGTGAGAGTCTCTCCCAGAGAGCATGTAGACGAACTTCATTCGTCAATTCAAGATGTTTGTTGTCTGAGACTAAATTAAGATATTTGTTGTTTGATATTCCAACCTACCATTCCTTATGGCAATTTATTGCTCCCACAAATAAGCAAAGTTTCATCAATTTCTGAGAGAGTTTCTCTAGAGAGCTCGTAAATGAAATTATTCATTTATTGACCGATATTCCAACCTAACGTTCCTTGTGGCAATATGTTGCTCCCACTGATAAACAATGTTAATCAGCTTCTAATAGTGAGAGTTTCTTCCTTAAAGCTTGTAGGTGAAATTCTCCATTTGTTGTTTCAAGAAAATTGTTGTATAAGGTTGAATTGATCCCTTTCTTTACTTCATATTTATACATATTTGTATGCGCTCAATTTGATGATACTCTATTCATAGGGGGCATGCAAAATTTTGTATTGACAGTTTTTCTTCATTTGCGTCAAGGTTTTAAAACCCACACCGGACGTCTAACCGGAGGCTTTACTGGTCACCGGTTTGATCGGTTCGACCACCGGTCGAATCGGTGTGACATCATAATTACGCAATAATTATATATAATATTAGTAATATTAAAAATAGAAAAATATACCAAATAATATAAATTTCTATACTTCTGTTAGATTTCTAGAGAAAATGTATGTTTTGCTTTTGAAAGAATCAAAAAATGCATCAGCGTTTTAGAAATAAAAAAGAAAAAAATAAAAAATTCATTAAACTAGTGACCAACCTGTTCAACCAGTCCCCGTTCTCACCAGTTCACACTGGTTCAATTGGGGACTGGTTTTTCGGGGTCACCTGGACCGGATAGCCTACCGGTCACTAGTCGAACCGGCCGGTCTGGTCCGGGTTTTAAAACCATGCTCTTACCTTAACTCTTCTCCAAATGAAGAGATGTTTGGCTCAAATGAAAGCTTTTCTCTTCCTCTACCTTTTTCTCTTCTTGAACTACCTTAAAATCTCTCTTGAAGGTTAAGAAAAATTGAAACCCTAGCTCAACTCTCTTCTTTTCTTTGAAATCACCGAAATCTCTCTCTCTTTCTTTCTTATTTTCGTATTTCTCTTCTTCTTTCCCTCAATTCATTTTGTCCTCTTCTTAAAATTCAAGACTACTTTTTTTCTTCCATTTCTACCCTTAATGAGTATGAAATGTCCTTTTACCCTTCCTTATATGCCTTGTATCTTTTATCCTTAAGTGCCTTGCCAAAAATATCCTTGAACATTCTTAAACCTTAACACTTTAATTCTATTGACCTATGAAATAAATCCTACTAACTTTGACGTAATAAATAAGTCCAAAAATTTTAATTTATCAAAACCTCAAAAATTATTTAAATCATGCTTAATTTCAATGAAAAAAATTCGGGGCCAACATATAAAAAGTCAGAATTGGGTTTCTAGGTCTTCTAAACATTTGTCCCTCTATGTCTCTCATTTTTATAGCACTAACAATCAGGTCATTTGGACTCCTAACTCATGAGATATAGGCCATATATCACAAGCTACTCCAAAATAAGGACAACATCAAGTCACCATTTTTTTATCTCAATTTTTAAGGTCATAAAGCTAGAATTAAGTTAGATTCCCTTCTAGAGAGTTTTAGTTCTATGTCCTAAGTTTCATATGCAATTGAAATCACTTAATTTAGAGGTTTGTAAGCTAAGTTATGAGTTACTAATTTAACAAACCGTAGACAAAATTCCACTACACAATGCTCTCTTATAACATTCAACAAATTCTATGCAAGATAACACTAAAATAACACCAAAGCATCATCCCAAAACCCATTCCACATCCAAATGAATCTTTTTATACATTTAAATATACACAAATACAAAAATTAACTAAGTGATGTACCAAATCTTAAAATTGGCAAAGTGGTTCTTCTAATGCTTTTCCTTCCCTTCCTCTTCGGCTTTGCTTGAATCACTAAGTGAAAAATGATGGGATGAAGAAGGTGAAATAGAGAGGAGAAAATTTGAAGTTAAGAAAGTGTCATCCATCTCCCCTCTCCATTTGCATTTTCATGAATTTTTCTAGTCTTAGACATATGTTTCAATCTCATTGGACCATATATCACAATCCTATTGGACCATGTGTTACAATCCCATTGAACCATGTGTTACAGTTTTATTGGACTATGTATTAAAATTCTATTGGACCATGTTTTACAATTCTATTGGACCATGTGTTAAAATTCTATCAGACACATGCTTTAATCTTATTGGTCCATGAGTTGACCTTAGTAAATTGCATATTGGTCCTCTTCTTCTTTTAATTTTCACATTAGCCTATAATCTTATCAATTTATTTCACCCTTATGTCTTAAGTTTCTAATGGCATAAATTTCATGTAATTTGGTTAATTATATCGGGAGTTATACCCTAAAAACTATAGGTTGTTTGAAAACAAGGACAGTAGCCAGAACTCATCTTCAAAATATAATTCAAAACTCTTAGAGGTAGAATCAGATTTCGGATCCTTCATCAAAGTTTTAGACCTATATCTTTAGTTTAATCTTTGATTGAAATTATCCAATTTGGAGGTCTAGAGAACAAGATGTGGCCAAATTATAGAAATATGCTTAGTGGAACCTATCCATTCAGCGAGGTACACATCCCAAATCAACTAACTTCGATCTTATCATGCAAGCGCAACAAAAAAAATACATCCAATTTAACCAAAAACATCCCATTTACTTATAAAATACTTCTTTTATCAATTCCCCTCACATCAAATTCATAAATCCAAGAAAAAATATCAAAACTTTCCATACATATTTCACGTCTAAGTATGTATGTCTATACCGAAGCTACCAAGATATCCATTTACCCTTGTCTTTTACATTAAGTACCATTATATCTCTTACTATAATTAGATGTACTTAATTTATTATGGTCACTTCTTAATACACCCTAGACATACTATAATACTTCTAGGGTATATGTTGGGGCGTTACAGAAAGAGTGATGAAAAAAAGGTTTGTGCCACCTTATTAGAATTGCACTAGCAATTACATAGACTCACTCAAGGAACTAGATCAGTAGAAGATTATCACAAGGAGATGGAGATACTATTAATTAAAGATAACATAAAAGAGAAGGATGAGGTGAAAATGGCTCAGTTTATGGGTGGATTGAATAGGGAAATTGTTAATGTGCTTAAGTTGCAACATTATATATAGATGGAGGACTTAGTGAATATTGCCATGAAGGTGGAGAGATAATAAAGACAAAGAAGGGCAGCCAAGCCTTTCTCAAATTCCAGCAGCAAATGGAATCCAAAATGGAGCAATAATGAAGATAAAAGGAGGGAGCACTATATAGATTCCAAGGAGAAAGACAATGAGTCAAACAAAGGCAAAGAGAAGAGTACTTCAATTCGAAAAGGTGCTACTAATCCATTCTCTAAATCTTCTAAACATAGGGATATTAAGTGCTTTAAATGTCAAGGGCATGCTCATTATGCATATGATTTTCCTAATAGGAAGACTGTTTATTAAGGGTGGTGAAATTGTTTCTAAGTCTGATTATGGTAATGAGTCTGATGGTAGTGATTTGAGTATACCACCTTTAGAAGATTATTTTGATGTTGATGAGAATGTTGAGTATGCTTTGAAGGGTGAATCTTTAGTTGCTACACATGAACTGAACTTGAATGTGAAGGATGATAACCTAAAACAAAGGGAGAACATATTTCATACGAGATGCTTAGTAGGTGGGAAAGCTTGTAGCATAATTATAGATGGGGGTAGTTATAGAAATGTGGATAGTACTACTTTGGTATAAGATTTAGGGTTGAAATGTGATAAACACCCTAATCCATATAGACTACAATGGATGAATGTAAGTCGTAAAGCCAAAGTTACTAAGCAATTAGTTGTTGCATTCTCTATTGGTAGATATATGGATGAAGTTGTGTGTGATATGCAATATGTTCATATATTGTTGGGTAGGCCATGACAAGTTGATAGGTGTTATACATGATGGGTACATGAATATTTTTTTAAAAATCTATAATGGGTAGAAAGTTACCATTGCTCCTTTGTCACCCAAAGAAGCATACCTTGAACAACTGAAAATTCAACAATCATCAAGTAGGGATTTAGGTGGTGAGTTGCAAAAGAAAAAAGAGAGAAAAGACCATGAGAGAAAAGAATAAAATTAAAGGCCCAATGGTGAGTGTTTGCACAAGTGAGGAAAAGAAAATTGGAGGTGCAGGAGAGAAGAAGTTAGTGAGTGAAAAGAAAGAAAAGAACGTGAAAAGTAAGTAAAGAAAAAATGAGAGGAGTGAAAAAGTTAAGACACAACCATGCTTGTATACAAAAGAGAGAGTTAATGTTGGACCCCGTTTCCGGAGCCCATCTATCCATAACAATAGTACCGAAATCCATTGGGCCCGAATCCCGACCCACCTGGATGACTCGCCGGGACTGACAAAAGATTAGAAATGCGGAAGCAATACATGCATTCATTAATCA
>JANZLC010009438.1:0-11701 GCA_026413385.1 Erythroxylum gracilipes
TTATATTAGACTCATATTTATTTATTATTAATTAATTATATAATAATAGACATTGGTGTATTTTTATTTCAATAAAAAATTTTATTTTTACTTCTTATTTATTATATATCGATTTTATAGCGATTCACTACCGGTTGAATCTCTAAACCTTAATCTTTTTCTTCAACCGATTGAATGTCTGATCCAATTTTTAAAACATAGGAGAAAAGAGAGTACTCATCACAATTACGTGACCTCTAGGGAGGATAGGATGGTGTTGGTAAATATATTCTTTGCTATTAGGTTAATTTTACCAAGTAATTTACAGGATTACCCTAATCGCTTTCCTGTATCCTCCGTACAAAAGACAAATAAAAGAAAACCGACGAAGCAGGTTACACCGTTACATTTTACAGCCTAGGTGGAGGCGTGGAGCAGGGAGTTGGCGGGCGAGAGCGGTGACGCTGCAACCTGCTATAGAGCCTAGAGTTGGCAACGGCGATGGCAGTGACGAAGGCTGGAGTGCGTGCTGGTAATAGTGTGACAGACTGAGCGACTAAGCGAGGTTGAGTGGCGAGTGGGGACAGTGGGACTTCATCACGACTGGCAACGGTGGCAAGTGGTGGCAGCGACGATGGGATGGAGGGGTGACTGCACCTGAGGCTTGAGAGTGAGAGAGGCTGGGGAGTGAAACAACATCAGGGTTAGTAGGATATGGGTTTTTGTTCTTTTTGCAATTTGGTCTTGCAAATTTTTAATTTTACAAATTCGTCCGAAACTATGCTGGTATTATGAATACAGGTTGATAACGATCTAAATGTCGGTATTGATTCGGTACTTTCAACTAGTACGTTGGGTTTAGTTACTGTTTTCTATATGCGGAGACAAATAATAAAACTCAAAAATTTAGTTACTGTTTTCTATATGCGGAGACAAATAATACTAGAATTTTTAACTTATAGGATTTTTTTTTCTATAAATACTTAGATGTTTTATTAAATTATTATGTGCTAGAATTTTTAACTTGTAGGATTTTTTTATTCAATAACTTATTTCATTTAATTTTTAAGTTTCTTATTTTATTAAATATTTAAATTTCTCATTTTATTTCGTCGTAATTAAAAAATTACAAATACAATTAAAATAAATATTAATATAATTATAAAAAATATTTAATGTAATTCATTTTATTGTTAACTTGTACTAATTTTTTGCTATTCAATAGCTCATTTCATTAAATTTTTACGTTACTTATTTTTTTTAAATTTCTTATTTATAGATACAATTAAATTACTAATACAAATCATTTATTTTAAAATAGTCAATGAATTATATATTTCTAATCATATTATATTACAAAGGTATTTTAGTTATTGACAATATTTTTTATGTTCTGTCAATTACAACCAAATAATTTTTGTTTTCGAGACGAGCACAATTTTATTTGTTTTATCCATCACAACCAAATATCTCACAATTTCTAATTTTTATTCTATTATACCTCCAAATTTTTGTTTCATTCCATCTTAACATATAAGACACAGTCAGGGACGTAGCCAGACACTGTATATAGGGGGCCCAAAATTTTTTTTTAAAAAATCCCAGAGAGCCCAAACCCGAAACAACTCTATTTTTATATATAAAAAAATTAAAAATTAAAAAAATTTAACTTTTTTTTTAAAATTTTGAGAGGCCCACCGCTGAGGCCCAAGTAGCTACGTCCCTGAACACATAAACCATACGCAGCGATATGGTACTAAAAATTACTTTACTATTTCCTAGGTAGTAAAGTACGGTAATATATTCTTTTGCTACCATGCGACTTCTTCACATAACTTATATAAATAATTATATATAATTGAAATTTTATTTACTCCATACTCTAAACAAACAAATATAATTTCATCTATTATTAAAATAATATGGTGTCTCATGTCAGCAGGATTTATAATTAGTGTTGATATTTTATCATGGACAATCAAACAGCTGAAAGGTGATACACACGAAAACAAAACTCTATTTCCTCAAGTTCAATCTTTTCGAAGATTGAAAAGAAATCTTTCCAATTGCATCTATAAATTAACAAGTAACTTTCACCCCCCAAGTTGTACTGAATCAGTATTTCTTTTCCAGGACAATAGGGAACAACAAAGCTCTTTGTTTGAAGTGCCCTGTAGCATCCCTGAGCTTGAGAGCATATCTGAATTTTTTGAAAGAGCACAATGGATACACCATAATATGAATAAAATAATTTTAAGGGCAACAAAAATGGCTATCGGGGCTATCGGAAATGTCATCGAAGGTGCTCTACCCAACATTCAGCTTACATGTCATGCAGTGTTCTCAATGCAATGTTCTCCACTGCTATAGACCTTCAGCTTCTGACCCCGCACACCATTCCAAAATGCTGCAGCAGTTACCACTTTCTTGCCAGCAAGCTGAACTTCTAATACCTGATTGTTTTACCAAACCATTAGAATTAGCAATGCAAAATAGCTTGTGATTTGGTTTCAGTAATAATACCTGATTGTTTTACCAAATCATTAGAATTAGCAATGCAAAATAGCTCGTGATTTGGATTCAGTTTCACAAATTACTGAAACGAGCATAACGGATCATCATCCTTATTCAAACTTTTCTGAACAGGTCTGCTTTTCAATATCAGAACTAGAACATTTTACTTTCTTTATAGACACTTTTCATTTTTTTGGCAAAGCAACAAAGACTATCCTGAATGTCAATATTCTGGAAATGTAACATATGGTGCAGGATGGTTGAACAGACCTCAAGTGCCGTGGACCTTCCACATGGGAACACCAAAGCACCCCTGTAAAAAGTGATCTCATCCACTTCATTGTCTTGAGGAACTCCCAGGAGGAGAACTCTTGTGGTAATGATCTTGAGTTCTAACTCACTCTGATTACCTTTGCTGTCTATAAGTAATACTTTAGCTCTCGTTCCTGGCCATCCTGCAAATGCACGAACCTAAAAGGATTGGATGTATTCAGTGCAAGGTCCACTTTAGGTGGAAAAACGAGAGCTTACTTTGTTATGTAGTACTACAGCTTCCTGATCAAAGGACAACCAAGATTCCTCGGGTGTTATCTGCATGAAGCAGAAATATTAAGCAAGTCTTGATCCAATATATGCACTATAGAAAAGGACTAATTAGAAACCTATTTTGGGATCAAACAATTTAATCACAATAAAACAATAGCTTGCTTATTAGTGACCTAATTATTCAACGTCCTCAAAACCTGGACCAACAGGGAAAAGAAACAAGTGAAATGAACAAGGAGGAGAAGAAATTAAAACAACTTCATTAGTGACTTTGTGACCCTTTTCCATCATATATCGAATTAGTCATTTTATCATCTCATTACGCTTCAAATTCTTTTCATACAAAGTAGGATCTTCTGTTTTCTTTGTAAGCCATTATGACACCAGGATTAACCACAATAACTGATGATGAAAACCCAATGAGAGGCTGGCTCATGCTTTTCAATTCAAAAACTTCTAGTATGTAGAACTTTTATTGCAAATCTACCAAACCTCATTGAGAACAGTTATGATGTTGACCTACAAACAATATTATAACAAAAAATCCATGCTGGAAACATTCAAATACAGAGCAGATAAGGAGGCCATGACAGAGAAATTCTAACATTGACAGGATACACCAAACAGGATCTATTAACCTTATAGCCCTGTATTCTAAAATACACAAACAAATACAGAAGTACCTTTGGAGCCAAGGTGGCTTTAGAATCATCTTGAGGTTGAGCTTTCAGCTTGGCAGATCCATCAAAGATAGCGGGCAATTCATGAACAAGAAGTTTAGATCCTGTAAAATAAAAGAGCATTGATTAGTAAAACATACTTGACAGTAACATGAACCACATTGATGAGAAAATAGAGCTGGTATATCATAGATCAGTATCTTAATAAAAAAAATAGCTTTATGTTGAAGGAAAAGGCAGATTATAAAAAAAAGTAGACCATGATGATTGTTGTCATTGTCATCATTATCCATCGTACATCATATGTATAACAAAATAGTACAGACATGCATCTAGTTTGCTACCTATAAACTTGACTGTTAGAACAAAGTTGAGGATTACTGGGTTATTCAAACTACGTATTAGATTCCAGATCAAAAACAGAAATAACTACAGAGAAGTATAAGACAAATACCAATTAATACATAAAAAGAATTTAGCTGCATTAATGATAACATGGAAATAAGTATAGAAGAGACATGCCTTCTGAGAATAGCAAAGCAAGCAAATCAGGAGCCTGCAAGAACAGAAGTGTAACACATCAAATTATTTAAAAGCAACAATGCTTTATTAAGAAATGTAAATAAACAAAACAAGTATAGCTATTTCTCTAAAGATATTCATGGATATTACAAACTAATGATGCAATTTACAATCTGTAACTAGAATCACTACTCTGTAGGGCTTAAGTGCACTGAATAGTGAAAGAGATTATAAATGTAACAAGAATGTAAAACTACAATTCTGATGGTGGTTGTCTTTCACAAATATGCCTTCCAGAGTTCACAAGCACAAGTATGAAACACAAGTATATACTTCTAATTGGTCAATTATTAAAACATGACGAATATTTGCCTCGAATAGAGTTTAGAATGCTAGTTTGTGGAACCTGTTTAAAAGATTTCATTAAACTAAACAGATCTCCAACTATAGCATGCTACAGTGATTGGTTATTGACACAGTATAACTAGTTGAAGAACTGGATCCTAAGTTCTGCAGCTGCTATAAGTAACATAGAATAGTAGTATCACTACCTTAATTTGATCATCAACTTCCAGCCTTTCACAGGAAATGATAGGGCCAGCATCCAGAGCACGAACAGTGAATGCCAATGATACTCCAGTTTCTTTAGCACCATCCTAATGCAGAGATTTTAGTGCAAATTTAAGATAAGATGTAGTACAATAAAACAGGGCCTCTAGAAGTGTAAGGGACCTGCAAAGCTCTTTGAACAGGAGCAGCACCACGGTAAAGCGGCAGTAGACTTGGATGTATATTCACTGTCCCTGAGAAAAGTATATTTGCACTTGAGAAAAATTCTAGGACAAGAATTCAGGTTACATTACACCGAGAGTACATATATAGCTAATTGTTTTCCTCTTATACTTTGTCTAAGCATTTGTTTGTACCAACTACTTTTGTGCTACGAGTCAAAGTAAAGAAAAGGAGGCCCAAGAAAGTTGAACAAAAGCATACAAGAGAAGAACTAAGAGACAAAAACATATTACATTTACAGCTCCAGACATGTATTAGTGAGAAACTAACGAGTTTTCATAACAGTATAGAACGGATAGCCATGTTTTCTTTTTGAAAAAGTAAATGAATAATATTAATATATAAAAGGTTTGTACATAAATGATCAAGCCCCAGTTAAAAAGTTCAATATTGAAACTAAAACAGCAGTCTCTCATGAGTTCACACGTACACATCAGCCATAGGAATGGATAGCCATGTTAACAAGATCTTTAAATGACCAAATTTGGCTATTGTCTTAAAGTTGGGGACAAAAACAGCAATTTATTTTCATTAAGTCAGGTCCAATAAGCATTCAGTTCCCATCTAATCAATAACCAAACCAAAAAAGAATATTTAGAAAACAGAAAAAAGAACAACCAAATCCATCATATGCTGTTGTCCCACAGAAGAACATCTCCTGGATTTGGAATTTGGAGACACAAATCTTTCACAATTCTGAAAATTTTCCCCCTTGGCACCCAAATTGCAAACCCAAGACTCCCATCATTAGGCCAGACAATGGCCTCTAACAACGAAATATTTTGAACCACTAAATTGCAACAAACTTAACACAAGTATTGATCATAAACTTCAACAGTCCATTGTAGAACAGCAACAGTGCAGTGAAATTTTTCATGTATTAAAACATTAACTAAAGAGAACATTGTATTTACACCACAGAATGATTACAACTCAAAGCTTAGAATTACATTATGTTAAAGCAGAAGTAGCAAATATGAAGGGAACATTAGACTAGACTGAATGGAACAAGATTGGAAACCAGGAACATTATTTTTGTATACTAAACCTTTTGTATTATTCTAGATCTTTTGGGCACTTTAGATTGTATATAAACTTTTATCAATGAAATCCGTTAGCTTTCGGGAAAAAAAGCAGAAGTAGCAGATGGATGAAAGTTTGCAATTCATTAGCGCAAGAAGAATTCACTAACCTCGTGGTGGAACATTAAGAAACTTGGTAGGTAAAATATTCCCATATGCTGCTGTAACACAAAGTTCTGGCTGTAATGCTCTTAGACTGGACAAAAAGGAGTCCTGTGTCCAAGAAGAAGGTTCAGGTGTTACCTTCACAACTCATTATCTTCAAAACAGAGTGAAACAGTTTTCACAGGTCATGATATAAAGTCCTCAAAGTTCATAACCTTCTTCAAGACTACTTCACTACCTAAAAAATTGCTAAGTTGTGGAGAGATACAGCATATGGAGAGAGTAGGAGCATGATCAGAAAATTGAAAATTCTCAAAGGGGCAGCAATGAACATATTGCAAAGAGATTTTGCTAGTGAAAGTCAATAACTACCTCTCCAGCTCGTTCAGGCGCGAAAATGAGGTCGGAAGGGAAGCCTTTGTCAAGAGCATACTGAGCAACAGGGGAAGGCATCAGCTTTTTACCTCGACCACTTCGAGCAGGTGGCTGAGTAATAATTGCTGCTACCTGAATAAAACAAATCAATAAATGCGTCACTTCTACGTCAACCAACCATGTTCTTATCATTTCTCCAAAAATTTTAGATTGAACTCGCATGGTCATTACGGAGAACTACCCACATCAAACTGCAGATAACATTATTGGATTCCAAGGCCAGAGGACCAGCAAAAGGACACAAAAAAGACAAAACACTGTTAGCATATTTAACTTTTAACAGTTCCTTTTTTTTAGTCTTCTCCAATTCCCAGTGTGTGTCAACGTGTGATTGCTGGGAAATGAAATTAAAGAAAAACTAACAAAATGAAGTTGTCTTCAAGGATAACAAATGAAAAGGCATCATAAATTCAACTACGCCACTCGATTTGACATTTTCTTCCTATTACGAGCATTTGCATCTCTCACAAAACTCAATGAGATTTAAAAGAAATATGATTCCAAAAGCGTACATCTTGAGCTTATCATAAGAATTTAGTTTTGTTCTTCATACTTTCAAAACCCAAATGCACGAACTTTTACCTCGAACTCCGAATTGGGGGCCGAAGAAGCATTGAAAAGAGCGTCAAGAACAGTTGTAGAAACCTAGAACACGAAACCCACTTCCATAAAAACGTAAACCAGCACACGTACTAATGTAGTACATTCATGCAAGCGGAGTGTTATATAGAGTTGAATGGAAGATACCTGGGGAGACCCTAAGAAGACAAGTCGTTTCTTGTTAGAAGTAGAAGAAAAAGAAACCGGCGTTGCCGTTGAAACCTGTGAATTGTAGCAAAAGAGACGACGCAGCGTGAGTGAACAGTTCATAGCTATCTATGAACTGAGAACTGTGACTGCTTGGCTGGCTTGTGGAAGAGACAGCCTATCCAGTCTACATATTAACTGTAGTCCTCATCAAAGCTTCACAAAGAAAGGGTATATGACAGCAATTAACTGAAAATCTCTTCCTTCTCGAGATTATTTTTAATAAAAAATATTAAAATAAAATACAAATAAATATATGTAAATAAAAATAAAATAGATAATATAATAAATATATAAGTAAAACAATAAATATATAAATATATAAAAAATACAGTAATAACATTAGGGTGAAATTTAGCTAAGGTATAAACTTTTTATAGGCTTATTTTTAATTAGTAAAAAATAAATAAAATATTAAAAATAAAAATATTTTTATTTATTACTGTATATTTTAGGTTGAATTAGATTTAATAAAAATTAATTAATTAATTTGTTACAATTTTTTTAAATTTGCAATAATTTCTCAATTCAAAAACTAAATATTTTAAATTGTTTTAATTAATTAAATTATGACACTTCTATTTTACCTTTTATTTTAATATAAATGTATAAATTTTTAAATACCTATAATATAAAATAATTAATCAATAAATAATCTCATTTTATTCAAACAGATTTACTCTGAAAAAAAAAAGAAAAAATATAATTAAACAAATTAAACAAATCAAAAGTCAAAAAAATTATTATTATTAATATTGTCTTTAAGAAGTGAAATACTAGTGTAATACTGCTGTAAGGAGGAAGTACAGATTATCAGATCCGACACTTCAAAACCACAGCTTTCGGATTTTGATTGAAACCTGATAAGAATGTCTTCGGCCTTTGTCAATCTCGAGGATTCTCCTATGTTCGAGAAGCAGGTGAACGCTTTTGCTCTTCTAACTGTCACACCACATTTGTTTCTTTCTTCATTTGTTGCAACTGACGTTTTCAGTTCAATTAAATGTTGAAAATGATTGGTATTCCAGATTTTTATAATGTGATTATGATTTTTCAAGTCATTCATTGTCTTGATGATACTTGTCCGTTTTTGGATCCTCGTCTTGTGTAACGTCTCAATTCGATCCCTTTTCAGGGTTTGTTCATCTATAAAGAAAAATGAATTGAGAGATCTTAAGAATTTGTGCAGGCATTTGAAGGTTGTTGCATTTTTACTGTTGTGGGCTGGGACAAAGTTAGAAATTTTTGAAATTTTATAGGCTTATGAAGAAGTTCTTCTATTGCTATTCCTTGTGTAACTAACTAACCTGAAAGTTTTGAATTTTGGCTCCGATTTCTTGTGCTCTCTTATCACCGGTTTTTTACACTCTTTATAGCATTCTCTCTCTGGTTTACTTGGTGAAGGTGGAAGCTTTCTCTAGATATTATTCTTTGAGTGTGGATTAACTGGTCCTTACCTGTTTCTTATGAGAAGAATGAGACTTGGTGTAGAAGTGATGTTTGCTCCTTTATGCATCACAGATTTGGGAAAATGCATTGCGGGGCTATTTTGGGTTTATCAGTATAGTGAGCTGAATATTTAAATAGTATTTGTTATTCTACCATGTATTTCCGTATGTTATATACAAGCCCTATAAGAACTTCTAACTAGTCATTGCCTAAGAAAGCAACTGATTCGGAGCAAGAAGACTGGTTTTGGATAGGGAATTGAGTGATCATCAGGGGTAGGAAAATTATTTTTTGTTGTCAAGACGAATGTATACAGGAAAAAGACAAAGAAAATAATAAATTGAAAATTATTTAGAATCTATCTGTTCATGAAATTTAAGTATTCCGGACCAGACTTTTGTGTACTTCAACATATACAGGCCTTGTTTTGTTTTTGGATACAATGGGACTCAAAAGTGAGCATAAAACTTTAGGGGCAGGGGGCAGCTTCAATCTTACCCGAGCTCCAGCTTGTCAACAAAACTGTATAAACCTATATGCCTTCAAAGTTTGATGATTTTGACCTTCTTGAAACTAGATTCTTTTTGGAAACCTGTTTATTCACCGTGGATATTGACATAATTGTTGACTGACACACACACGCCTGGTTTTTGACCATGATTCGGAGAAGAATAATTGTTCTTATTATTCTTGGGTTTTGTTGTTTTTACAGATATGTTGTCTAGAACAGATAACTGATGAGTTGAAAAATCGTTGCCAAAACTTGTACAAAGGATGTAAGAGGTTCCTGTAAGTGTTTTCATCTTTCCTTACAAGTTCTTCACTGCCTCTTGATTCTCATATCACTTCTAGTTCATGTTCTTTGATTTGTCTATACAAGCATTTTCGGACTCATAATTGATTTTGATGAATGTAGTATTGATATCCATAGGCCCTAAAAGTTGGTAGAA
This sequence comes from Erythroxylum gracilipes, assembly GCA_026413385.1. Lineage (NCBI taxonomy): Eukaryota > Viridiplantae > Streptophyta > Magnoliopsida > Malpighiales > Erythroxylaceae > Erythroxylum > Erythroxylum gracilipes. The sequence goes on from JANZLC010009438.1 coordinate 9,862, forward strand.
AAGTCCTTATAAATTAATTGATGCATTCATCCATGTTCCTTTCTACATTTTTTTTTCCATTTCTAACCTCCTTGTCAACGAAGCTTCTCCAGTGCATGATGTGGTACTGGGATGGATCTTTAGTGATATTGTCTACAAGTTGATTGATGTGCAAATTAGACATTTTCCAGCTTAACATTTATTGTTTTTATAGGTTATTCTATTTATGTCCTATTTCTCTTGTACAATGTTTGTATCTACCTGTTTGGGTACACACTTTCGGCAAGGTGATTATTTTGTATGAACTTTATGGACAGATGGTAGTTATACGGAAAAATGAGGAATATGAAAGTTCTTCTCGACGGAATTTCATCTAAATTATCAGCTAGACTTAAATAAATTGAGGATCTCAAACTTAAGCACCACAAAGTTTTAAAATTATAGGGGCAATTTGGAATGAAAGCTCAGCTTTAAGGACCATTATTGCCTCTGCTGGAAAAACGGTTTTTATAAATTTAAAATCTCTTATTGGAAATGAATTATTGTGAAAAAGTGAAGAAAGATAAGTACTTGCTAGCAATATAATTGGTGTGTTTGCAAACAAAATTAGAACTTTATAAGAACAAACAGCCTAAGCAGAAGGGATGTTTAGGTTTAGGGACTAAAATTGTGTTTGAACAAGGATTAATCATTCGTAATGAGTAGTATTGAGTTTCTATTTAGCTAAAAATATTTGGTAAGCAAGAAAAGATCACAACTTGATTTGTTTGTACATGAAAAGTTGAGATTTTTTGTGTGATCAGAACTATCTTGTCCTTTGCGGTTTGGTAGGTGGAAATTTGAGTTGAAGGGCTTGTGAGAGAAGTTTGGGTTCATGGTGCTTAATTGAAAAGATAGTGAAAAATCTATTTATGGTCTAAAGAAATCTTGTCCTGGTGTGAACTTCTTGTTATGTCTAATTGTCAAATGATCTTCTTATTTATGTGGATTTCTCATACCCTCTTGATGCCTTTTGACATTTACTTTTATTGATAGAAGTGAGTTAGATACCAAAAAGGTCATTCTCCTTTCCTTTTCTTTTTGTTACTGCAGCAATTTTTTTTCCCAGACTTTTGATTTGTAAAGTATTAATTTTACAAAAAGTTACTTATATCTTAATCATTTCCACAGGGCAGTTCTTGGAGAAGCATGTAATGCTGATACTGCCTTTGCAGATTCTTTAGAATTATTTGGTGGTGGGCAAGATGATCCTGTCAGTGTTTCAATAGGAGGTTGTTTAACATTTTATTTTTAAATGCACTTGCTATTGAAATTGCCTATGATCTCTCCCTCTTTCTCTTTCTCTCCCAGACACACGCACATTTACATATACACACACATGCAGACAAGTAAACAAACACGCTGAAACACACTTAAACTTACACTCACACATGCACATACACTGATGGATAGACACATAAGCATGCAAAGGATGCTTTTTCGAGGGATGAGGAAGGGAAAGTAAGCAGGGATGTAGGTTTTGCTATCTAGAAGGGATAAAATAATTTTAAGTCTTGGATCCTGGGTTCCCATGATCTGTTACAAAATGGACTTAAATTCACCATTTGGAGTCTATCTAGACTTTCAAACAAATGATTAATTTATTCTGTATCTTCAAGACATGAGAGGCATAACTATTGTTGTAGTTCCTTTTCACAAACCTTTATCCTTACGTAACTTAGAGGTGCAGCTCCTAACTAATATATCCACATGCTTTCTCAATGTCCATCTTAATGACTGTGCTGTTGTTAGCCATGGACCGAAACCATTACTGGTTTATCACAGGAAGAAGAAGCAAGCAGAATGTGAGGTGGAGAAAGAA
>JANZLC010009537.1:0-11696 GCA_026413385.1 Erythroxylum gracilipes
TTGTTCATAAATACTATGTTGTTGGGGATGAAAAATCTGGTTATAGTGTCAATTTAGTGTTTTGAAAGATTATGAGCGTTAAGTGTTGTAAAATATTGAAAGGTTGAAAATATGGAAAAGGTTCACTGAGTATGCTTCAGTTCTTTAGCCATAATGTATTCTCTAGTTATCCAAACGAGTTGATTCTTGATTTGGATTAGACTAGAAACGTATGGCTACATTTCTTATGAAGACATCGGATTTCAATGCTGTCTCTAAGAATCTCAAAAGTTGTCATGAAATTAAGAATTGGGTGTAGTACGTTGTTGTATGAATGGAAAATTCATTTTCGAACTTTAGGGGCAAATTTAGGATTGATATAAATAGGTTTTGGCAAAGTTACCTTCTGGAAAGTTGTAGATCTTTCTTTTATCTTTTCAACGGTATATAGTATGAAAATTTTGAATATCTAAGCTGAAAGTTATGATCTTTATAAATGGAGACATTCTGCCAAAAAAGTAAGATGAAAAAGTAAGACGAAGTTGTAAGACGAAAAAGTAAGACGAAGTTATAAGACGAAAAAGTAAGAAGTTGCAAGAAGAAAAAGTAAGACGAAGTTGTAAGATGAAAAATAAGACTAAGTTGTAAGATGAAAAAGTAAGACGAAGTTATAAGAAGAAAAAGTAAGACGAAGTTGTAAGATGAAGTTTTAAGACGATAGAAGTAAGACGCAAAAGTAAGACGAAGTGAAAGTAAAACGAAATGAAAGTGAGACGATACAAAATCTAGGAGATAGAATTGACCTTCAAGGTCTTTATAAAAGTTGTAGATCTCGAAGTCTTCTTTCTAATGGTTCAAAAAAGAAGTCAATCTGACACCTGTAGTGAGAGTTATGGCGTTTGCGCCAAGGCATGTACAATGTGAGTAAAGATATGAACATGTTGGAGTCTTTTGACTATAACTTCTTCTATAGACTTCCAAATGACTTGATTCTTGAACCATTGGATTTTTAAGACATTGATCTACATCTCCACCAAAAATCATAGCTATCTGAAATAAATAGGGAAATATTTCGTGAAAAAAGTGGGACGGGTTCAGTGAGTGTTATGAATTGGTGTTATCCTACTGAACATATTTCATTATTTTGATGTTTTCTGGTGAGGTATAAACCTAAGTATAAACTTAGATGAGTTTGATATGAGATCGATTTTATGATGAAAATTTTCCAGGATAATCATGAACACGCATTGTATATAATTCATTTCATACATGTGCATTATAGAATACTTATGAGTGTGCAAATTGTGATATTGTGTGCATTATTTGTTATAGAGGAGCAATTTGAATGTCAACCTCCAGACGTTGCCGGATCTTCCAGGTTTTAGCTTCGGGAGAAACTTGTGAGTAACCTAGATGGTCTCACTTAATTACTTGTTTGCCTAATTCATGTTTTAAATGATAAATGAATGTGATTTGATTATGGATTCCAGACAGAAGGTCCGATGGTTGTGTAATGTGGATTGAAATATAGAAGTGCTGCTTGAATGTGAATGTAAAGACCTAAGTGCTTTATATTGTGATTGATTGTGGTACATGCATTCCGTACATGAATGCATAATCAGATAATGACAGTTGTGACCAGAGTAGCCACCAATTAGAGCTTAAAGCTCAACAAGTGAAACTGAGCCTCGAGCTCACAAGTGATTCAGAGCCTTAGGCTCAACGTTTAATGAGCCCTATATGGGACAGTTCAGGTACTCGGTCACAACAACATAATAATTGGAAAAGTGTCTCTTGAACATTTCATCTACATCTTGTTATGTATGTTTGATTGATTGAAATGCAGAATGACATATGCTTAAGTGAAAGTGTGATACTTTTGTGATATGCAAAGTAGTGAACTAATTGATATGTGAATTGTTGTGTTGCATGGATTGAGTGAACCATCGATGATGGTTACCTTATTGAGTTCGCAAAACTTACCAAAATTGCAACGTTGTCTTTTCAGAATCGAGAGACGACTCTAGCTACTGAAGAGGCTCTACCAGCTGGGAATATTGTGTTTAGCAGCAGAAGTCATGGCTCAAAGGTCTGTCAGCTAGGCTTTTTGGACAGATTAGTTAGATTGTATATATTTTCCTAACTCCTGTAGTATTATTATATTAGGTTTTGATGATGTACATATGGAAAATGTGAAAGACGCAATGTAGCCATCGATTTTTGTGAAATGAAATGAGGAAAAAGTTGCTTTAAAAATATTGTGATTTTCTTATGATGCTTTACAAGTGAATGATGATATGATGCCATAGGAAGTGAATGTAGTGATCTATCGTAGCTCGCCCTTATTATAGGATATGTACCGGAATGACCTCCCGGCGTCCCGGTGCGTATCCCTAGGGTAAGAGGGCACTACAAGGTATATCCTCTAATATCTTGTGGATGTTCGGGTATATGCTTTACGGTAGTTGTGTGTTACAAATTTTGGTATCAAAGTCAGTTTGGCATCCTTAAGGACATATAGGAGTAGTTTAGCATGACATTTAATGAGAGACTCATACAATGATCATGATTATTATATGTTATAAGTCATTCGCTATAGGAGACCGAGTTGTCAAATCAGCTGACCTTGAGTCAATAGGAGTCAATAGAGAGTCTCCTATGCTCCAGTCTGAATCGATGCCTCCGGGAGTACTTGGAGGAGAGAAAGGAGGTATGACAAACTTAAAAAATAGGGAGCTGTAGACTTCTACGAAAGTACAGACTCTGCTGAGGTAGAGAGTTGGTTAGAGAGGACAGAAAGGATATTAGACCAGATGGATTGTAAGTCCGACGAGAGTTTTGATTATATCATCTCGTTACTACAAGGCCCAGCTTACCAATGGTGGAAGATTGTTCCTAGTAGTTCGGTTTGACCTTACAAGTTGACATGGGAAGATTTTTTAGCATTTTCAAAGAGAACTACATGCCAAAGATCTACCTGGATAGAAAGATAAAGGAGTTCCTTGATCTGAAATAGAGGAAATTCACGATAGTCGAGTATGAAGTGTGGTTCAATAAGTTGTTGGGGGTATACTACGACTCTGGTTCTAACTGAGGAGGACAAATGTAGATGATTCAAAGTTGGGTTGAACATGGAAATCAGAACAAAGTTGGCAATTACCAATTTGAGTAGCTTTACTGAGTTGAAAGCAACTTCGATCATAATTGAACAGTTATTGAAAGATGGTTAATGAGAGTATAGACAGCAGTTCAAAATGAAGAGGCAGGGTGAATCCCAAGCTGATTCTAGCAAGAGATTCGGTAAATGCCAGAATAGATCATTCTGATCATAGACTTGATCGAGACAGTCAGGATTTAAACCAAGAAGTGGTTTTGCTCAGGTCAGTTATGGAAGAGGTTAGGCATCTGGAGGATAGGCTTTTAAACAGCAAAAAAAACAGATGCCTAGTTGTGAGCACTGTGGAAATAAACATGGTGGGGAATGTTGGAAATTAACAGGAGCTTGTTTACGTTGTGGCTCTCTTGAGCATCAGCTTGGAGACTGTCCCGCGACTGTGGGAGCACAGTTTAGAGTGAGAGGAGGATTGGTAATTGAGACTATTGTCTCGAAAAGTAAAGCTAGAGGAGCAGGACAGAGAGGCAAAGGTAGAGGTAGAACCAGTTCAGTAAGTCTTAGTGTTAGGACTGAGGTGCGGAGTAACCAGCTGCAGTCTCAGGCTAGGATCTTTGCTATCACTAGACAGGAGGCACATAACTCTCCAGATGTTGTCACAAGTGTGTTGCATGTCATTCAATTTGAGGCATTTGCATTGCTAGATCTAGGATCTATGCATTCATTTATTTCTCCTCATCTAGCATCTAAATTGCATTGTAAGAGAGAAATGTTGAAATATGGCTTAGAGGTGAGTACTCCGGTAAGTCATACTACTGTGAGTGAAGAAGTATGTAAAAAGTGTATTATTCTAGTTGACCAGGTAGAGTTAGATGATGACCTGATAGTATTGCAGTTAAGAGAGATACATCTTATTCTAGGCATGGACTGGTTTGCTGAACATAGTTTGTAATGAATTGCTATACCAAGGAGGTGATTATTGAATCTTCTATGCGGCCGAGAGCAATATTTCTAGTTGTTAGCCAAGTAGCGCCAGCCAGATTGATTTCCTCAATGAGTACCTTTAGATTGATTCGAAGTGGATGTGAGGCCTATTTAGGACCATATATGGGCAATTTGAGTTTTTATTAATGCCTTTTGAGTTGACAATTGCTTCGACAACTTTTATGGCATTGATGAACATGGTATTTCAGCCTTACCTATACCACTTTGTGATTGTATTCATTGACGATATTTAGTGTACTCGAAGAACTGAAAGGAATATTTTGAGCACTTGAGGTTGGTCATACAGATAATGAGAGAGAAGCAATTATATGCCAAATTCAGTAAGCATGAATTTTGGCTTGATCAAGTAGAATTCTTAGGTCATATAGTATCTGGACAAGGTATATAGGTGGATCCAAAGAAAGTTGAGGCAGTGATGAAGTGGGAAGACCCGAGAAATGTGTCTAAAATTTGGAGTTTTCTCAAATTAGCTAGTTATTACAGGAGGTTAGTCAAGGGGTGTTCACTCATCTCAGCCCCTTTCACAAAGATTGTGAGGAAGCATGTACCATTTAGATGGACTGATGAATGTCAAAGGAGTTTCGAGGAACTAAAACACCGATTTACTATAGCACTAGTGTTAGTTACACTATCAAGATCTAGAGGATATGTTGTGTATGGTGATGCTTTATACCAGGGGTTATGATATGTATTGATGCAGTATGGAAGAGTGATTGCATATGCATTGAGACAGTTGAGATCTCATGAGTTTAACTATCCGGTTCATGATTTAGAACTTGTTGTTGTGGTATTTTCTTTGAAAATTTAGAGACATTATCTGTACGGTCATTTAAGATATTTATAGATCCTAGAAGCTTGAAAAATTTGTTGAGTTAGATGATTAGAATATGAGACAATGCAGGTAGATTAAACTTCTTAAATATTATGATTGCATGATTGAGTATCATCTTGGTAAAGCTAATATTGTAGTTGATGCCTTAAGCAAGAAATCTAATAGTAGTATGTCACAATTTTAAGCCTTAAGGTTACCAAATTTAGTTCAATTAAGAGACTTGAATGTTGAGTTAAATTTGGTGCAAAATGAAGCATTGTTAGCTACATTGAAGCTTAGACCAGTATTGCATGAAAGGATCAGAAAAACTCAAAGAAAGGATCCAGTGAAGCTTATTGAGAAGTTGAAACAAAATTTAAGTTCTGAATTTAAGTTGAGAGTTGATGTATTGTGGTTGATGCAGAGATTATGTGTACCTGAAGTGGATGATCTAAGGAAAGAAATTTTGAAGGAAGCTCACATAGTAGCTTATGCTATGCATCCTGGTACTACCAAGATGTACAATACGCTGAAATAGCATTTCTGGTGGCCAGGGATGAAGAAGAAAGTAACGAAGTATGTTGCTAGATGTTTAACTTGTTAGCAGATTAAGGCATAGCATCAGGCTCCAGTTGGGAGGTTACAGTTATTGCCTATTCCGGAGTAGAAATGAGAGAGGATTACTATGGATTTCATTATGGGTTTGCCAAGGACTTTGAGGCAACATGATGCCATATGGGTCATTGTTGACAGATTGATGAAAACGACCCATTTCTTACCTGTGAGGGAGAATAATACACTAGATCAGTTGGCCGAGAGGTATGTAAATGAGATTATGAGATTGCATGGAGTCCCATTGTCTATTGTATCTGATCGGGATCCTAGATTTACTTCTAGATTTTGGGGTAGTTTACAAGTAGCATTGGGTACGAAATTGAACTTTAGTACAAGATTTCATCCTTAGACACACGGACAAAGTGAGAGAGCTATTAGGACTATTGAGTATATGCTTAAAGCTTGTGTATTGGAGTTTCAAGGAGCATGGATCAATAGGTAGCTCTTATTGAATTTTCTTACAACAATCATTATCACAGTAGTATCGGTATGGCTCCATATAAAGCATTGGATGGCAGAAAATGTCGTTCACCTTTCTATTAGGATGAAGAGGGTCTAAGGATTGTTGAAGGCCCAAATTTGATTTAAGACACTATTGATAACATGAAGTTAATCCGAAGTAACATCAAGGCAGCTTAAGATAGGCAGAAAAGTTATGAAGATCAACACTGAAGAGATATAGAGTACCAAGTGGGAGATAAGGTGTTTCTACGAGTGTCATCATGGCGAGGAGTACTGAGATTCGGTAAAAAGGGAAAATTGAGTCCTAAATACATTGGTCCTTATGAGATTACTGAGAGAGTAAGACCATTGGCCTATAAGTTAGCATTACTGCCAGAGATGTCTCAGATTCACAATGTGTTCCATGTTTGTATGCTCAGGAGATATCGATCAGATTCACAAAATAGTGAACTATCGAACTAAATAATTAAAAAATTGTGTAATCTGATTTGTTAAGGTTCTTTGGAGGAATCATTCGAAAGAAGAAGCCACATAAGAAACTAAAGAAAACATGAGGAGACAATATCCCCATCTATTTGATCAACTAAGTAAGAATTTCGAGGATGAAATTTCTTAAGGGGGAGAATTGTAATAGCCCATTTCTACACTTAAAGATTTAACTATTAGATTGAGTCATATCATATGAAAATACATGAAGTGCATTTCATTTGCATGCATCATATCACATACACACATGAATCATGATTTAGAGACATTGTAAAGATAATATATGCACTAAATTAACATATTCTAAGGTATGAAAGGTTTTAACTTATTATGATGTACTTGTTTGTTGATTATGTCTTGAATTATTTTTGATGAATTATAGTTAGTAATTTAGAAATTTGATGTTGCAATTGAGTGATTGATAGAATTATGTGTGCATCTAGTCTAGGAAAAATATCAAAGGGTAAGATAAATTGATACATGGGAATTTAGGTTGATTAGACCTATGATATGGTGACATGCGGCATTGGGAATAAGTGACAAATGGCTTAGCTAATTGGATGGCAAATGGCTTGAATACAAGAGTGACAAGTGGCTTACGAAACTATGTAACAAATGGAAAAAACATTAGGTAACAATTGGAAGCATGAGAAGAAGACACATGACATAGCTCTCCACTTAACAAGTGTCACACCATATGTCTCACCCCTTACCACACACTTGTACCCCACGATTCCCACATTTAAAAGACCATCTTCTTTCATGTTTTTGGTAACATGCTCTCTTCATCTTCCTCCTGACTATTGACACACCCACATAATCTTTATAACCTTTAATTTTGCCAAAATTCTGCAGCCCTTATCTTGTGATTGAAACCCTTTTATTTCCATCTTGTTCTTGGTGTATGCTTGAATGCTTGGAAGGCTTGGTTATCTTGTTAATTGAGGGGACTTTGAGCTAAACAAGTAAGTGATTGATTGCCCTATTGTGACATATGTGAGCATATCATTCATGATGATTGATTAGGGATAAATTAAGCTGAATTGCATATAGGGTTGATGATGAAGTGTGCTTTGAATTTAATGGATGAATTGGTTTTGTTTTTGATACACGAAGACCCTAGGTTGTAGGCTATTTTAATGATGAATTAGATTGAGAATTGAAGTATTTGACGGTGAATTTATGCTAAAGAAAGATGCTAGTGTAGTGTTCTTGAAATGGGAAAGAGTAAGGGTTACATGTATAAAAGTGAATGAAAGCTTTTGTTTAGTTTTTGATGCATAAAAGATAAATTGTTTATAAGTTACCAATTGACTGATTTTGAATTGGAATTTGAGATGAATTGATGAGGAATTGAAGTATCTTTAAGGTATAATTGAGGTATAATTTATGGACTATCATGAAGGTGTTAAAATTTGGAAGAAAATTTGAAGGAAAATGAAGGTGAACTTTCAGTTAACCTATCCCATAATCGTGGGAATTGTATTAGTTCCTTCCCACGATTGTGGCAATGCTTTGAAGTTAAAAAAAAAGTGTTTTGTGTGATGGTTAAACCATATAAGGGTAAGTTTCTTTACTTTAGTTTATTAGGACATGATTGGGGCTTGAAATGAACCTAGAAAGTTTCTTGATTAAATGATTAAGTGTTTCATAAGTTTAAGTTATTAATAAGGGTTATAAATTAAGGAATGAATTGTTGATATCAATATATATGAATTTGGGAAGTATGAGTTGTTAATGGAATAAGGATGTTCTTATGAATACAATTGTGATCCAAATGATATAAGCAATGAATTAGGTATGATTGAATGAGAATTATGAAAATTATGTTAATATATAATGCTAGAAAACAGTTGATGAAAGAATGATTGATGAATTGAGAATAATTAAACTTACGTAAGGCATAAACCTAAATGTAAACTAGATGTATATAAGCTATAATGAATGTATGATCAAGACTTATGATTAAGGATACGTACCTGGGAAAGTCAATTGAGCATGTATTTGACATATCATATATACATGTATATGATTGAGTACTCATTTGATTAAACAAGTTAGTAGTGGGTAAATATATGTGTATTACATGATATAGAGACACAAATTGATCGTCAACGTCTAGACATTTTCGAGTCATCAAAGCAATAACTATTCTGGAGCATACTATAAGTTGACCTACATGTGTAATCTTAATTATATATGTGTTTCTATTTGAATTATGTGAGTTAACCTAGATGTTTTCTCACTATGTTTGAATTGTTTTTTATTAACTTTCAGATATTGAACTGTTATGGATATGATTGTGATGTTAATAATTTCGAACATTGATAGTCCTAAGAGTTTGATATTCAGGACTGTATTGGAAATGTTTCAAATTTGTATGCACAAAGTGAAATGAGTACTCAACCATGTGTTGAACACCGAACTTAGATCTAATGAATATGATAAATGAGTGTGTACTTGAATAAAAGGTACTGATAGCATAATATGTAATTTGTTGCATTTCATTACTCTGTTATACATGATCAAATAAAGGAGTTACGACTGGAGTGACCCATGTGAAAAAGAGCTTAAAGCTCAGGAAATGTGCACAAGAGCCACAGACTCTGTTGTTAATGAGCCCGATATCCACAATGGGTATGGGATAGTTATGAAATGAGCCCAGTATCTACAATAGGTACGAGACAGTTAAATTGGCATTTGGTCACAACAAAATAAAAATGAAAGTAGAGTTATGTGAGACATGGGATTTGATTATGAATAATGTGATACATTTGTAAATTTAGTTATATACTTGTGATGTTTGTGTTCTGACTTGAATGAGCACATCGATGATGGTTCACTCACTGAGTTTACAAACTTATCAAAATTGCAACGTTGATTTTTAGGTACTGAGGGGACCTAACTTCTAAGACAATCTAGTAGCAGTCTAGTATTCTTAACTTTTAGAAACAAGAATAACTTAAAATTCTACTTAGCTGATTCTGAAGAGTCTAGTTAGAACATTTTGAGTCTAGCATCCCGTTTCATGTTGTACATTTTGTATAGAGTTGTGAACTCTCACATGTTATGTATTACATATATACATGAAATATGAGTGTAATAACACAATGAATGTTTATGTTAATGAAATGGGAAAAATGATCTTTTGAATACTTATGTTCTGTATGATGTCACCTTAAGTGAACGTGATTGTTCTAATGTGCCATTCTCATAAGGTATGTCCTCGAATATCTTGTGGATGTTCGAGTATATGCTTTAAGGTAGTGGTGTGTTACAAGACAAGTTAAGATGAATGAAGGATTGATGCTATAATTTTAATAATTTTGATTATGATTTGCTTAAGGATAAGCAAAATCTTAAATGTGGGCATGTTTGATAGAAGCACATTTGACTATATTTATACACCCATATTTGATGTATTTTGCTTGATATTTTATACTTTTATTATATATTTGGTACTTAATTTGCTCCAAGTGCATTTATAGATTATAATTGCCTTTATAGAGCAAAAGGAGAAGAATTCAGAAAAAAAAAAACACAATATAAAATGAAAATTTTAAGCAAATAAGGGGTACATGGTCATGTCTATGTCTGTCTAAGTCTCTCAACTCATGCAAAATTCTGAATTTAGGAGATTTTGTGAATATAAACGGTTCAGTACACACCCTTGTATCTCCTAAAGACCTTAAAATTACTATAAATAGATGTGAGCGGAAACAAAACATACTTTTAGTGTCAATTACAAATATAGAGAACATTCAGAAGGGATATATTTATCTAGAAAAGAAGAAATCACAAAGAAATTATCAAGAGATCCAATATATTACAATGTCAAACCTCAAACTTGTACGAACATTTGATAGAAAAAAGGGAGATTTAAAATTATAAACCATTTGTTTTCTATTCGTTTTTCTCCTTCTTTATGTTTGATTTTCTTTTTTATCATGTGTAACTAAACATCATTAGTGTCTAGGTGTGATGAACCCTAGTTAACAATAAGTTTTGATTCTTTTATTTAATGCAATTGTTTTGATTGATCTATTGTGATTCAATTCTGTGTTTAGTATATGTTCTAATAGATCCAGAATATTATTATATATTCTAATTTCATAACATAGAGATTGAGAAATCTTGTGTATGAATAGATCTACTGTAATTGAAAGGAGTTAATTATAAACCTAGAGATAGGTCGACATAAATCCTCTGGATTAAGGTCAAACCACCAATTGGTAAAGCAATCTTAGAATCTTTAACATGAAGAATTTCAATTAATAAACCTAAGATTAGTTAGTAATAGACTCGAGAGAGTTATTAACATAAGATAGGAATTTTCACAATCCAATAGCCAATAAAACAATTGCATAATAAAAGGTTAATTATCTAAGGGTTTTAGAGAGATTCATCACCTAGACACAAATTCTTGATATTGATTGTTTTCTACGTGATTTTCTTTGTTCTCTTCTAATTATTGCTTCCCATTTTATTTTATCTATTTTAGTATTAGTTTTTATTAAAAAATAACACTCAATTCATAGACTAAATAATAAGATAATAGTTATTACTAATAATCATTTTCATCGTGGGATTCGACCCGTACTTGCTTGAACTAGCTACATCTACACCGTGCACTTTCGGTTAATTCAATATTGACAAACTCAAAACCAATCAATCAATAAGACTTTGTGTATTTACACTTTGATTTTGTCTAGTTTGATCTCATTAAGGAATAAGATAGGACTGGTTGGAAATAGAAATGTTAAGATCATCTGAATGAAATTTTTATGCTACCTATCCATATTTTATCCATCTTATTAATTATATTGATATATAACCACTAATGAGTCTAGTCATGATAATTGTGACAAAGATTTCTTTGATCTGATATTGATATGATTGATAAACCAGATTGTCTAAAGATGATTTTATAAGAATAGCAATTTTGAGCTCATAAGCTCTATTATGACATATAATTGCAAGGTATTATATACATATATATACATACAAATATATATGTATGATTTTCTAAGAATAGAAATTTTGAGCTTATAAGATCTATTATGACATATAATTGTAAGGTATTAAATACATCTATATACATACAAATATATATGTAGTCTTTCTCTCTCTCTTTATGCATATGTACAGACTATACACACACACACACACACACACACACACACACACACACACACACACACACACACACACACACACACACACACA
>JANZLC010009615.1:0-11691 GCA_026413385.1 Erythroxylum gracilipes
TTCAAACCATATAAAGATTTGAGCAACCTACATACCATGTTCTCCCTCTGGTTGCCAAATCCCTCAGGAAGTGACATGTAAACCTCCTCTGACAAATCTCCCTGCAAAAAAGCATTATACACATCCATCTGATATAAAGGCCAATGATGCAAAGCAGCAAGAGCAATAATAGTCCTAACAGTGACCATTTTGGCCACAGGAGAAAAAGTCTCCTGAAAGTCAACTCCTTCCGTCTGGTTGTAGCCTTTGGCAACCAACCGTGCCTTAAACCGTTCCACTGTGCCAATGGAGTCATACTTAACTTGATATACCCATTTGCAGCCAATAAGGTGCTTACTAGGTGGGAGGGGAACCACCTTCCAAGTGACATTAGCTTCCAAACCTTGAATTTCCTGTTGCATAGCGTCTACCCAACGCTTGTCTAAAATTGCCTCATGGTAATTAGTGGGTTCAACTATGCTAGAGATAGAGTTTGCAAATGTAACTGTATATGGAGGCAAGTGGGAATAAGAAAGAAAACCATGAAGAGGATACGGACTGGTGACAACAAGTGAGGAAGATGATGAAGGTTTATGGGAACAAACAAAGTTTTGTAACCAACCTGGGGGCTTAGAGATGCGGGTGGATCTCCGTAAAGGTTCAGGTGGACAAAATGTAGGAGGAGAAACAGAGGAATCAAGTGAAGTGTGGACTAAAGCTGGTGGATCAGGAATAGGCTGTGGAGAATGAGGTTCAACCAAAGGATGGTTAGGCGGTGGAGGGACAAGCTGTAAGAAATCTGGATCAAGAATATCATTAGAATCGGGAACAGGGAATAATGGAGAAGGGTTGGAGGTAAATTTAAATGGGAATATAGTTTCATGGAAGACTACATCCCTATTGACAAAAAGTTGTTTGGTGGAAAGGTTAAAAAGGATATAACCCTTTTGGACAGTGAAGTAACCCATAAAAATGGAAGGAAGTGCTTTAGGTGAGAATTTATCAACATAAAGAGTAACAGTAGCATAACAAAGACAACCGAAAACTTTAAAATGATCAAAGGATGGTGGTTTATGAAATAAGGCTTCATAAGGTGATATCCAATTAAGGACAGAGGTAGGAAAACGGTTAATGATGTAACAGGCTGTGGAAATACACTCTCCCCAGAATTTAAAAGGCATGTTGGAATGAAATTTAATGGCTCTAGCAACCTCTAAAAGGTGTCGATGCTTTCTCTCAGCAATTCCATTTTGCTGAGAAGTATGTGTACAAGAACTTTGATGAACAATACCAAGGGAGGTGAACAAGGATTGACCTACTTCATTGAAGAATTCGGTCCCATTATCACTTCGGACAACTTGAACAATACTAGAGAATTGGGTTTTGACCAAGGTAAAATCATCAACAATGGTAAGAAAATAACGATGGCCACTATGTGTGGAAATCCGATAAGGTCCCCAAAGGTCAATATGTATGAGAGAAAAAGGTTTATTTGTACGGGTAGTGCTTAAAGGGAAAGACAGTCTAGTTTGTTTAGCTAATGGACAAATATGACAAGATCGGATATCATCACAATTGTGCAAATTGAAATGCAAATTTGGAGTTTTGCTCATAACAGAAACAAAAGAATGGCCAAGTCTAGCATGCCATGTACAAGGTTGAGTTTTTACATTATTGACAAACAAACAAGAAGAAATACCAATACAAGAGATACTAGCATCAACAACAGGAGACAAAGGCTCAGATGAACAGGACAATGGTTATAGAACTTCACGGACGCCATGTGATTATCAGATGTTCTTTGTCATAACTCGGGTCAAATTTAAGAACACAAGAACCAAACATAAAACATCAATTGATCATCAATCTTCATTTTTATCAATAATGCATATCTGTGCTAATCCAATGATGACTGAAGTACAACTCATATGTGGATCTTTGTAGCATTACATTAGACCCAAAACATTACCGGAACTCGAATGATTTGTGCTCTCAAGGGCGTCAAAGTTTTTAGCTTTAGGCCCATTTAAATGGAGGTCTCCAAGAGAGAATGGCCATCTTCACTGGCCCATATTATGATTCGGTGCTAAACAACACGCTATTTCTCCGACAACACTGGGGAAC
The DNA here is from genome assembly GCA_026413385.1 of Erythroxylum gracilipes. Taxonomy (NCBI): domain Eukaryota; kingdom Viridiplantae; phylum Streptophyta; class Magnoliopsida; order Malpighiales; family Erythroxylaceae; genus Erythroxylum; species Erythroxylum gracilipes. The sequence continues at coordinate 2,104 of JANZLC010009615.1, forward strand.
AGAAGGGGTTTTAGGTTGTTGAAGAAGACGAACAAGTATGGCATCAAGTTGAAAGGTTGAACAGAGATGGCAGGTTGTCCACAGAGTAAACTTCTAGAAGGGTCTTCTCAGCTTAATGAACAGAATCAAATGATTTCTGTTTGAGTTTGTAATCCAACAAGTGTTTTAGCGTTTGAGTTGCTGCCATTATTCAGGAGTTAACTTGTTAGTTTTGAGTCTGTTTTAAGTGGATTGCTTTCTTGGTTGGTAGGAGATTGGTATTTTCACAATCTCTATCGTTGTACATAAACCTTTTTATTTCTTATTATTAATATATTTTTCTGATTTACCAAAAAAAAGGCAGCCAGTGGTGCAAGAAGAACACTCCAGTTTTCTTCAGCCTCTACTAAAACTTTTTTTGCCTAGTCAATAACAAAGTCCTTATCTTTGGCTTCAAAAGCTCCTGACTTTAGTGGGCTCTTCACATCCAAACTCTCCTCTGCATCTTGGTTCTCCCTCCACAAGCTCACTTCTTCCAGGTCGGTTTTCAGCATTAATCTTTGGTGTTTATTATTTTTCTCTTATGCTCTTTGTTCATATCCTTATTTGCTTGTTTTGGTCTTAGTTTAAGATTAAGTCCCAGTTGCAGTGAAATCTAGAGGAAAACAAGAATCAGCCAAGTAAAATTATGCTTTTTTTGCTTTCTGGGTTATAATCGTTGATTGTGATAAGAGGGCCACGGATAATGTGGTAATGGGCTAAGGAAATAAGGCAGTGGGCTGAAGACACAAACGGATCAACTAAGTGAAAATGGACCAACATGATGGACCCACAGATTTTGACCCAAAAACCCAATCTTTATCTCTTCGTCTTTGTGTCTCCCTGTGTACAGCTTCAAATCACTCTCACCGGCTGACAATTCTACTACTAGCACACAACACACAGTAGCCACAACAGTGGCATCACACAATAGCACGCAACAGTACAATTGTTCACCTTTAGCATACAAATAGCAGCAGCAACAGCTGTCCTTAGGATCAGCAGGACCTGTATATATTTCCTTAACTCTGTACATATCAAAGTATGATGAAATAAACATTTCTTCATCAACATAAAACTCTTGTTTTTCATGGTATCAGAGCCTAAGGTCTGATCCAAGTTACAACACCCAGTTACCAACAATGTCACATACAGCTGAGAGTGAAACCATTAACCCAGACCTAGAAAAATACTCTATTACAAACACTGAAAATTCAGGGGCTATCCTTGTTACCACCCTTTTCAATGGTAACAACTACCTAACTTGGAGCAAATCGATGCTGATTGCTCTATGTGCCAAAGACAAACTATCTTTTGTGGATGGAACGTGCACCCAGCTAGTAGAGGATGCAGTATTACTTACCAGAAGGAGAAGGGCAGATTCCATGGTGAAATCCTGGATCCTTAACTCCATGACCAAGGAGCTCAGTGACGCTTTCCTATCATTCGCCACGGCCAGAGAACTTTGGGAAGAACTGAGAGAGAGGTTCGGAGAAGCCAATGGTCCAATGTTGTACCAAATAGAAAGAGAAATAAGCTCCTTTAAACAAGCTAATCTTACCATTTCTGCATACTATAAAAAGCTAAAGAAGTTTTGGGATGATCTATCTAGCCTAGATCCAACCCCTACATGCACTTGTGATGTTGCCAAAGAAATTATGTCCAAAGAAAATACACATAGACTAGTGCAGTTTTTGATGGGTTTAAATGAGGAATATGAGCATGTAGTGAATCAGATTATGTTAATGGAGCCTCTGCCTATGGTGAATAGAGCTTTTGCCATGATGCAAATAGTTGAATGACAAAAGATGGTAAATGCCAATAATGACAGAAATTTGAATGTAGCTATGATGGTACGACAGTCCAGCTCAAACTTCAAGGGAGGAAGCAGAAATAACAACAATAGTGGGAGAAAACCTTTCACTAAAAAGGAAGATAAATACTGTGAAAAATGTGAGAGGGCAGGCCATACCATAGAGACATGCTTCAAGATACATGGGGTACCTACTGGTACAAGGAACTCAAGGGGCAGAAAAATAGAGCTCACCTAGCCATGAGCAGTGACACACCTGCAGACATTCAACAAGAACCTAATGAAGGCATTGAGAAGGAAGGACAGATCCCATAAGACTTAGCCACTTTTATACAATAGGAAATATCCAAGGCAATCAAGGGAAAAGCTACTGGAGAGGTAAAGTTAAGTGGGCTGGCAAACTTCGCAGGTAATAACACACAACAAACTCATCTTAACCATGCAGGTAATGATTGTATATGGTTAGTAGACTCGAGAGCATCATCACATATGGTCAATAGCCTAGACCATTGCAATAAATACACAACAAACTATATGTATGAACCAGTCACATTGCCAGATGGCGCCAAGCAGCAAGTAAAGCACATATGTCAGGTTAGCATTGGTGACAAGATCACCCTAGATGAGATTTTGCATATTCCGAATTTTTTCAAGAACCTCTTATCAGTGAATAAACTCACTACTCAAAATAACATTGCTGCCATTTTTGTCTCTAACAAGCTATTCTTGCAGGACCTACGGACTGAAGGAGTTGTGGCAGCCATCAAAGCTAGGGGTGGATTGTATGAGCTGACCACCAAAGACCTATTACCCATGGGAACCTTGAAAGGTCCTTCCTTAGATTTTTACAAAACTAGGAATATTGCTCTCAATGTTTCTGTTTCTTTTGATGTTTGGCATAGTAGATTGGGACATGTCTCTAAGGAAAAATTGAAGGATGTTAATGATATCAAGTTTTCAAATTCTCTTTCATCCGAGTGCCAAATTTGTCCTATAGCTAAGCAACACAGAAAACCCTTTCCAAAACATGCAATCCGATCAAATAGGCCTTTTGAACTCTTACTTTGGATTTGTGGGGACCCTATAGGATACCTACCCTAGATGGAGCCCAATTCTTCCTAACCATCGTTGATGACTACTCAAGAGCCACCTGGACCTTCCTACTCAAACAAAAATATAACACATATCCCACAATAGTCCAATTTATCACAATAGTCGAAAAGTAGTATGATGCAAAAGTCTTGAAGGTACAAACAGACAATGGAAGAGAATTCATAAATAATGAATGCAGAAACTTCTTTGCAAACATGAGCATTTTACACCAGAAAAGTTATCCCTACACCCCTCAACAAAATGGGGTAGTTGAAATCAAACACAAACATCTGTTACAAATAACTAGAGCCCTATTGTTCACAGCCCACCTACCTAAACAATATTGGGGAGAAGCTCTCCTCACTGCCACATACCTCCTCAACTGCATCCCTACCAAGACCCTGCAATGGACAACACCTTATGAGAAGTTGCATAGAAAAACACCAACTTATGAACACTTAAGGGTATTCGGATGCTTGTGTTTTTCCCTTGATAAAACCCCTAGTAGAACCAAATTGGACCCTAGGGCTATAAAATGCATCTTCCTAGGGTATATGCCCGACTTCAAAGCTTATAAAGTAATGGAGCTTAATACACATCACATCTTCAGCTCAAGAGATGTGACCTTTCATGAGGATACCTTTCCTTTTGCCAACCCACAAACTAACTCTAGACCCAACCTAGTACCTCTTTTCCCTCACATCACCACAGACATTGATTCAGACACTCTCAATAACTTGCCAAGCTCACCAAATACACCACACCTAGACACCTCACCCACAGCTGATGACACACTAACCCCACCTAGCCCTATCATTAACTCAGAACCTACCATCAATCACAACATCAGAAGAAGTCAGAGAACTCACACCATCCCAAGATATTTGGATGACTATGTCCACCATGTTTCAGCTCCTCACTCCACCTCTATACTCGATGTTGTTGATATTACTTCACATGTTTATGGTCCTGCAGGAATAACAGAGAGCACAGAGTTAGCATTCCAAGTCATGCACACTCCAAGATACAAGGAATTCTTAGGTAATGTATGCACTATTTTCGAACCTCTGTCTTATGAAACAACAAAGACTTCAGAAGGATGGGTACACTCTATGAATGAACAACTAGCAGCATTAGAAGCAAATCAAACCTGGGTATTGACCCAATTTCCTAAGGGAAAGAGAGCCATCGCCTCAAAATGGGTGTACAAAGTGAAGCATAACCCTGATGGTATTGTCTCTAAGCTGAAGTCTAGGCTGGTGGCAAAAGGCTTCAATCAACGGGAAGGCGTAGACTACTCCGAAGTATTCTCTCCTGTGGCTAGGATTGTGACAATTTGGACTTTCCTAGCTCTAGCTACAATTAAGAAATGGCCCATATTACAATGTGATATTAATGATGCCTACCTCCACGGACACTTAGAGGAAGAACTCTACATGCTACCACCCCAAGGATATGCAAAGGTTAAGGCAGGAGAGGTTCGTAAGCTGTTAAAGTCCATTTATGGACTCAAACAAGCAGGTAGGCAATGGCACAAAGAATTGACTACTAAGTTAAAAAATTTAGGCTTCAACAAAGCTGAGGTAGACCATTGCCTCTACACTAAGGGAGAAGGTGACCAGTATATTGCCATCCTCATCTATGTGGACGACCTACTTCTTACAGGAGAAAATGAGGAACACTTAAACCATATCAAAGACTCACTACACAGGGAATTCACAATTAAGGACCTATGGTATGCCAAGTTTTTCCTAGGAGTAGAAATTGCCCGATCTGAAGCAGGTATGTTGCTCAGCCAGAGCAAGTACATCCAAGACATCCTACAGGAGACCAACCTCCTCAACTACAAGCCAAGCATAACTCCCATTGTCCCAAGAAAGAAGATTACCACTGACGAAGGCGACCTTCTCCCCGAACCTGAACTCTACTGCAGGGTTGTTGGTCGACTTCAATACCTGAGCTTCACCAGACTCGATCTTACCTACATCACATAACAGTTAAGTCAATTCATGCAGTCACCCCGAAAACCACACTGGAAGGCCATGAAACACGTCCTCCGGTACCTCAAAGGCACTCAACAACAAAGTTTATTTTACCCCTCCAACTCAAGCCTACAACTTACCGGTTACTCCGACGCAGATTGGGCGAGTTGCCTTTTCAGTCGACGTTCTCTCACTGGGTTCTGCATCTTCCTCGGAGCATCTCCCATATCCTGGAAAACCAATAAACAAACCACCGTTAGCAGATCCACCGCAGAGGCCGAATATTGAAGCTTGGCCTCCACCACGTGTGAGTTAAAATGGATTACCCAACTTTTACGGTGTTTTCAGGTGAAGCAAGAAAGCACCATACCTCTCTTTTGTGATAATCAAGCGGCGATTTACATCTCCAAAAATCCCGTCTTCCATGAACGAACCAAACACCTGGAAATCGACCTCCACCTTGTGCGTGACGCAGTGAACTATGGTCTCCTCGATCTCTGACACGTCCACAGTCGACACCAACTCGCGGATCTCTTCACCAAGCCTCTCACCGCGCGAGTCTTCGAAGCCCTAGTCTTCAAGTGCGGCTCTGTCCCTCTCTCTGGAGCTCCGACTTGAGGGGGGCGTGATAAGAGGGCTACGGATAACAAGGTAATGGGCTAATGAAATAAGAGTAGTGGGTTGAAGACATAAACGGACAAACGGACCAACCAATGAAAATGGACCAACATGATAGACCCCCACAGACTTCGACCCAACAACCCAATCTCCACCTCCCTCTCTTTTTGTCTTCTTGTGTACAGCTCCAAATCACTCTCACCAACCGACAGTCCTGCCACTAGCACACAACACACAGCAGCACACAACAGTGGCATCACACAATAGCACGCAACAGTTCAATTGTTTACCTTTAGCATACAAATAGCAGCAGCAACAGCTGTCCTTAGGATCAGCAGTACCAGTATATATTTCCCTCTTTCTGTACATATCAAAGTATGAAGAAATAAACATTTCCTCATCAATATAACCTTCTTGTTTTTCAGATCTGGTGATACTCTAGAAACTTCCAAATTAGGGTAGATCTGTAAGCAAGTGTATGAAAGCAAGTGTATGCCTCTTTTTATGTACCACCAATGGTTACCTCGTTATCTTCCTCACTTGATTTAATAATCAGTCTTTTGACCAATTTTCTTTCTTAGTTCATGTATGAAAGGTCATGGTGATTTTATTTTCGAAATAAATTGTTATAGATATTATTGATGTTTCTTACTTGATATTAATAGAGATGATACCGATAGCTGAAATTTAATAAATGCCACTTGATATTGATCTACAAGGTAAAAAAATTAATATGTTATGAGTACCTAGTTAAACTTGGGTCCTTGATATTTAATACTTGATTTTTATTTAACCCATCTCCAATTAGGTTTACTTAATAAGCATTGTTTTAAAAGCAATTTCTATGGATATGTTTACAATCTATAAAATTCACATCTCATATAAGATGTTTTGAGAGTATATCAATTATGAATTTGACATGTACAAATTTACAACTCTTCTTTAGATGTGGATGTAATTGAGAGTAATACTTTGAATATACAAGTGATAAAAAGCTCTTCTTGTGTGAAAATAAGGCATAACAATTAAGTTAGCATATGATATGTGATAAATGCTAATCAAATTATGTTTTTAACACGATTTTTAGAGTATTTTCTTGTATTTAAATGATTTGGAACTCAATATGGAATATATTTTGTTTATAGACCTTGTTTTAGTTCCCTAAAAAAGAAGGAATGAATTTGGACAGGTTAAAGCCAATTTAAAGAAGTTTTAGCACATATTTTAAGGAACACGAGTTGAATATGACTGATATTTAGAACATGAGTCAAACATGGCCCCGTGTTATACTTTATATTAGTCTCTTGTCTATTTTGTTTCATGGAGAACTTGCCATATAAAGAGCACATCTCAAATATAAACCTATGTTCATGGGCTTCAAACTTGTATTACTAAGGTGAACCTTAGAATGCACTGTTGAAAAGTTACTAAACTAACATGAGTGCAATATGAACATGTGTTTATAACTTGTATTGATGGTGATGTTTATGTAAATTAGGGGTTTTTTTTTACATCTTTGAAGAACACAAGCCTATATTAGGTAAGACTTTTTGAAAATTTTTAGGATTTCGTGACAATGAAAGGAGCTTTTGGGAATTAAACCAAGAGAGCATATAATAGTCGCTAGGAGTTGAACTAGAGTATCTTTGCTCCAATGGAGAGAAGAACCTATGATTAGCTTTTCTGGAAATTTCCAAATTGAACAAAATATTTCAATTTCTTATTTTATTATGTTCAACTCTATGTATTCCTCTATTTGTAGAGTACAAAAAATGTACATAAATGGCTATAACAGAGTTTCTCTTATTCGTATTAACATCTACTCTAGGAGGAATGTTTTTATGCGGTGCTAACGATTTAATAACTATCTTTGTTAAGACAAGAAAGGGACAATCTTCGAGGAAACAAGGGAGTTACATTAAAATTCAACCTGAAAACATCAATATTTTAACAATTTTGAGAATGGTTTCTTTAATCTTATTCTTTTCTTAATCATTATTAGTCTTCTTTACCTTAGGATGAACTAAATTGAGATAGATTTCAATGAGGTTAATCATAAAACTATTATTTTAGGATGATTCTTTGATATAATAAAGACCAAAATTTTATTGTGAATTACTTATGATTACTTATTGTACTTAAATTGAAATATGTTAGTGTTTTGATTCAATTTCAGATTTCATATATAGTAAGTGAGAAATTATATATATGATAATAAAAGTTACATGGAACCTTACAAATAAGTGTTGGAACCCGAACTTTTGGTGGAAGTTAGAAAAATGAAAATAAATGGAAATGAGTGTTTTGAATATAAGAAAGTTGAAAATCAAGAAATAAAGAGACAAAGTGTGAAAAATGGGAGAATTGAGAAAGTTTGACTTTTTGGTCATTGAGAGTTGGCTTTTTGATTCGGGCAAAATTTGAGAAAATGATATACATGAAACTTGTAGATTATGTTGAAATCTTTCTGTGGCCATAAAGAATGATATTTTTCGATATCGGGGCTAGAAGATATGAAATTTTAAAGTTTGAATGTGTTATAAGCTGACAAGTTTAGGACATAAACTTTGAGTTGAGATTTGACGCCCTTAGAGGTTAAATTGATTTCTCTATCCTTTATAAAAGTTGTAGGATTCATTCTGATCTTTACATTGATATAAAATATGACATGTTCGGACTTTGAAGTTGAAAGATAGAAATTTTCAAAGTTAAGTCCTTGTGTAGGGATTTATTAATTTGGAGAGAAAGTTTGATTGGGGTTTGGACCCTTTTAATGATGAAATTAATTTTTGAGTTCTTTAAGAAAGTTATAGAGCTTCCTTTAAGCTTTTTTTTGATACCAAATTGGTTAAATTTGGAGTTCGGGATCAAAAGTTACGAATTTTTGAAGTTCTATGTTTAAAAAAAAAAGAGGGAAAAATTGAAGCAGCCATTTCGCGATCGCGAGTATTGGCCGAGGCTCGCACTGGCGAGCCGTCGCACTCCCGAGCCTTCAGTTTTCTTTGGCTCGCGATCGCGAGCCGGCTTCTTTTGGTCTCGGGTCGCGATCGCAAGCCGACTGCTACAGTGCGACACCGATTTTTGATTATTTGATTTTTTCTCCACTCTTTTGTAAATATCTTCTTCATCCGACATCCAATTGATCTGATTTTTGAAGCGTTGGATTCCTAAGACTGTCCCCTATCTATTCATGGTGAATTATGAATTTTAGAGATTAAATTGGGGATGATTGATTGAAATCAAAGTGAGATAAGTTGGGAAATTTTCTAAACATGGTTCAGTATTTTGAGAAATTTGGGAGCTGTGGAGATCTGATTGAGTTGATTCTTAATAAAAATTAAAATTGAGACATTGGGCTACAAATCATGTGAAGGGGTCAAGTTTCAATTTGGTCCTTAAGAAGGTCAATTTTTGGATAGAAATAATGTACTGGAAAATGTGTTAGCATAAGACATATCTGAAATGTTTTGAGCATAAATTTTGGTGTAGTGAACTAAATTAAATTATTTTTATGACTATTATGAAATTAAGACATAGAGGAACATTTCTCTAGAATGAAGTTTTGACAAATTCCTTCAAATTGATGATTAAAAATTGTCCTAAAGTAGCATGAAGTTAGGGGCTTATTGGGAAGTCCACTTAAAGAGTTATGTTGCAAGGCATTAATGGAGTGGTATTATGGTCTTTAGCCATTCATTTAAATGACATGGCATTAAAACAAAAAGGGGCTGTCGGTTTATAAAATAGGAGGGCCGAAACTTAGAGGAAAGAAAGAATAAGAGAATAAGAGAGAAGAGAAGAGAAGCATTCGGCCATGGAGAAAAAGAGAGAAGAAGGAGAAAAATGCTAGGGTACGAAATTTTGCTACCTTCCAAGGATGATTTCAAGTTGATTCTAAAGGGAAAAGATAGAAAAGGAGGAAAGCTTCCCATGGGGCTTAGAAAAATTCGAAATTGGAGGAGAAATGAGGTAAGAGTAAATTTTAAGTTTTGAGTTTTTCTTGAATTTTTGGTTTAGAATCATGGAAAATAGTATGGGTTTGTGTCTTATGAAGTCAATTTTGGT
>JANZLC010009745.1:0-11683 GCA_026413385.1 Erythroxylum gracilipes
AGCCTAAGGCTCACTATGTATTATGAGCCCTATATCCCCATCAGATAAAGGGCAGTTATTAATGAGTCCGGTATCTAAAATGGATATGGGATAGTTCAAACACTCGGTCATAACAACGTAACAATTGGAAAAATGTCTCGTGAGCATTTCATATGCATTTTTGTTTGATTGATTGAAATGCAAAATTTTCCTATGCTCAAGTGAAAATGTGATACCTATGCAAAAGTGCAAAGATGTGAAGTATATGTTACGGGAATTGTTGTGATGCATGAATTGAGTGAACCATCGATGATGGTTACCTCACTGAGTTCACAAAACTCACCTAAAATTTGCAAATATTTTTCAGGATCATAAGAATACCCCATTAGGCAAACGGGAGTATATTTACTGCAGGCAAGTCAGAGATAAAGGTCAGGATCAGATTGTGTCTGCATTTGTATTTTCCTATTTTTTATAAATTTGCATATTATGAAATTATTGTACAAATGTATTTATGTTGTAATGTAATGACATTATGACTAAAGTGTTTTGTAATTATGATGGGCCCAAATGGTTATTGAAATTCTGATGAGCTTGTGTACTGGTTGTAACATGTGATTGAAAATGTTTATGAATGAAAGTGGGTCCAATTTGAATATGAACTTTTGCATATTATGTTTATGGTTTAAAAAAAATTATACTGATTTTTGACTGATTGAGTGTTTTAGCATGCCACCTTTGCGGGACACAGATTCGGATATCACCCATGATGTCGGGTTCGGGTCTTGCGAGAGTGGGGTGCTACAATATGGGTGATAAATAGGGATAAAATGAACATACTTACTAAGGCGATCAACTACTACTAGAATTGTCATAGCCCCCAGATTTTGGTAAATCAGATGTGAAGTCCATTGAGATGCCCTACCATATTCGTTTGGGTATTGGTAGAGGTTGTAAAAGGCCAACAGGTGCTAAAGCTTGGTATTTTGCTTATTGACAGATTAAGCAATTTTGAACATAAGTCTTCACATCATTTTTCATTTTTGGCCAGAAGAAAGAGGTTGTTAATCACTTTAATGTCTTTAAATAACCCCCATGTCCTACTACCAGAGTATCACGAGCTTCAACAAGGAGCTTATGTCGAATAGGGTGGTTATAAGGAACCACTAATTGCCCCTTAAAATAAAGCTTATGATCTACCAATTGAAAATCAGAATGGGAAGAAGGATTTTGATCAAGATTATTTATGATATCATGGGTATAAGGATCATTCAATAATTCATCATACCAATGGGAGAAATCAAAGGGTACAAGAAGTGTAAGTGCTAACAATTCAGCATTTTGTGGACGCCTAGATAGTGCATCAGCTCCCTTTTTTTCTCATCCAGCTTTGTAAATAATTGTGAAGTCAAATGGTAATAACTTCGTGAGGAGTTGTTTCTGTTCATTGGTAGTCAAACATTAGTTAAGGAGGTATTTGATGCTGTTATGGTCTGTCTTCATAAAAAATTTATGCCCCAAAAGATAGTGTTTCCATTTCTGTAGAGATAGCACCAAGGCAAGTAATTCCCTATCATAAGTAGATTTAAAACGGTTTGACAAGGAAAGACCTTTACTGAAATATGCAAGGGGATGTTCATTTTGAAGTAATATTGCTCCCATTCCTTCTGAAGAAGCATGACATTCTACCATAAAGGGTTGAGTGAAATTTGGGAGCTGCAAAACAGGTACTATAGTGAGTGCATCTTTGAGCTGAGAAAATGCTTGTGTTGCTGCCAATGACCAACAAAAAGCGTTCTTTTTTATGAGTTCAGTAAGTGGTTTGGCCAATAATCCAGAATTCTTTACGAACCTCCGGTAATATCCTGTCAAACCTAAAAATTCACGTAACTCCTTCACATTACTAGGTACCGGCCATGTTGTGATTGCTTGAATTTTTTCTTGATCCACCTCCACACCTTGGGTTGATATCATATGCCCCAAGAAAGATGTGTGCCGCTGTCCAAACAAACATTTAGATGATTTAGCATGGTATTGGTGGTCCTTAAGAAGCTACAGAATGTGTTGTAAATGGTTCAGGTGTTGTTCCAATGATGGGTTGTAAACCAAAATGTCGTGAAAAAAGACTAAGATGAATTTTTGGAGATAAGGTCGGAAGAGGTCGTTCCATAGCTGATTGGAAGGTTAAATGAGCATTAGTAAGACCAAAAGGCATTACTACAAACTCATAATGACCGGAGTGGGTTAAAGGCTGTTTTATGGATATTTGGGGGATAGACCCGAATTTGGTGGTAGCCAAATCGAAGATCAATTTTTGAAAAAATAGTGGCTCCGTGTAGCTCATCTAGAAGTTCATCTATGTTTGGGATTGGGTATTTCTCTGGAACTATAATTTGGTTTAGGCCCCTGTAATCTACACACATCTTGCATGAGTTATCTTTCTTTTTGACAAGAAGCACAGGACTTACATAGGGGCTAGTACTAGATTGAATGAACCCTTTCTTGAGTAAATCAGAAACTTGCTACTCAATTTTGATTTTCTGAAAATAAAGATAACGGTATGGTCTAATGTTGGGTGGCTTAGAGTCCAGAAGGAGATTAATAGCATGGCAATGTTGGCGGTAAGGTGGTAGGGTACTAGGTTTTTCAAACACTATTTCAACTTTCTATAGTATTTTCTGAATTGAAGAAGGGATGGAATCGTCTGGGTTTGTTGTATCTCTAGATAAGAACTGAAAACTAACTTCTTGATTTAGTTTAGGAGGCACCCCCTAGAGCTTGTATTTCTTGCCATTCAAGTGAAAAACGAGGAACATTTCGTTCCAATTTGCCTGCACAATGTTCAGGGACGTAAGCCATTTAATACCTAAGACCAAGTTAGCTCCACCAAAAGAAAAAGGATAATAATCTTCAGTAATTTTGAGACCCGACAATTGAATGGAGACATCAGGATAGATATGATTACAATAAATTACCTCCCCATTACCAATCTGCACACCGAAAGAGGGTACCCTTCTTACAGGCAATTTTTTCTCTTCCACGATTTTTTCATATACAAAATTGTGGGTGGAGCCACTGTCCACCAAGATCAACACCTTGCGGCCTCCAAGCACTCCCTGCAGCTTCATCATCATGCTTATTGGATTACCCAGGATTACGTGGAAGGAAATCTCAGCATATTCCCCTGTTCCATCTCCTTCGGCTTCGTTTTCAGCCAAAGCCTCTACTAGTGCACTGTCTCCATCATCATCGGCCATCTCCAGGAGATGGAGCGTCGCGGCCTTGCAGCGATGGCCGGGACAGAACTTCTTATTGCTATGGAAACACAACCCTTTCGAAATACACAGTTGTCTCTTCTGGTCCTATGTACGCAGTGTTGCTGGTCGAGAAGAAGCAGAAGCAGATGTGGAACGTTGTGCTGTTGGGTTGCTGGTGAATGGACCTACATGTGACAAATTGGAAGTTTGGGCATGTGAGGTATTGGGTCTATTAGAGTTGATCCATTGATTTGCTTTTGGCCCACTTTTAAGATTGGTCTTTTGTTCAAACTTTAGTGCCAAACTTATAGCCCAATAGAGAGATATGGACTTGTGGATTCTCACATCAGATTTTAATTCATCTCGCAATCCATTAAGGAAAATACCCAAGAGACAATGTTTGGGGCAATTTTTGACTCGAGCCAAACGTTTAGCAAATTTCTGACGATATTCTTGTACTGTATCTATTTGACGAACAACACAAAGATATTCATTAGGATTCTAGAATTCAGCAGGACCATATTGTTCTTAAAGCACATTCACTAACTCCTCCCAATAAAGAATGGTTCTCTCAAAATTGATCCAAGCAAACAAATCAAGTGCATCACCTTCCAAATACATAGCTTGTACGTCAACTTTCGATTCTTCGAGTGTTTGATAATACCTGAAGTATTTCTCAGCCTTCAAAATCCAACCACATGGATCACCTCATTCGAGTTTTGGGAATTCTATCTTAGTATAAGGTGGACATGTGGTACTTCTATGACACCAGTTTCTTCCCCTTTTTAGCTTGAGCTTTCAACGCAGCTACATAAGCAACTATGGTGCTAAATATCTCAAAACGAGAGGCTATGGCAGTTAATCGTTGGGATACTAGTTTTGGTATATTATCGTGGGTTTGTAATGGTGGGTCATTGGTGGATGAACGAGTGATAGCCATGGCTCTGATACCAAAATGATAGAGACCAGAAGATGAAAATAGAAATACTGAATAGTATGAATTTTTATTGATAAATCTGAGAGCAAGGATCTTAAACTCCCAAGGCAGTCCGTGTGGAGGGGACTAAACTCCAAAACGAATAAGTTAATAATTCAAGCTATTGACTTACTCTAACTATCGGATATTTAATGCTAGACTTCTAACAACTCATAACAGATTCCTAAAGATTCGCAATAAAAGATAATACATAATCGGTAAAATAACATAATAGCTAAAATAAGGGGATATGGCTACTGGATGTGCGTAATGGGATGTGAATACTGGATTTGAGTTAGAATTAAACCAAACTACTGGTTGGCTAAATCTTTTCCCATGTGATCCTCATGTGCTTTTCTGAATTTCCTCCTAAAGTACGTCTTAAGAAGCGGAGGTGTCGTATCATATAACTATTCTAAACTAAGTTTGATACTTATGTAAGAGAGATGCAAATTCTTAATTTATGGACAAAAATGTATTCCTGCCAAATACACTTTGAGTTTCAGAAAGAATCATGAATGTTCAAATCTATCAAGAAAATGGGGTAAATCATTGTTAAGGACAACTGGACTCGAAGTTAAAAAAAAGTTCTATGGTTGGTTGCTTGTGGTTTTGACTCTCCACTGCACTTGTTGCATTGGGTTGGGTACTATAAGAATTGATTGATTATGACAGGATATATTTTGGTGATTGCTTCATTGATTTTGTGGATCCTGTTTGCCAATTGCCTTCAATTGAGTTGTTTGGTTTTGTATTCCTAATCTATCTTCATGTGTCTATTCAGCACAATGTTTTAGTACTCTCCTGTCCAGTCAATGAGTTTTATTTGCAGAAAAAACATTGTTTACCTAGAATTGGAACTATTTTATGCTAAAGTTATTAATGATCCTCTTTGGGGTGATTCTTAGTTGGTGTCTTCATGCCATCCAGGATGATGAGCGATTACAATGTGGAGACAATAAACAATGGATTGAATGAATTTAATGTCAAATTTCAGTACTGCTACTTGTTGGAATTTTCGAACATAAACGATAGAAAGAAGAGTGAGCAGAGAAGATGAGAACAAAGGAACTAATGTTAATTCACACATATTACTTAAATTATTAGAACAAGGCCTTATATAAGGCTTACACATAATGGCCAACATGGGTCGCAAAAGCATTAATAAAAACTACCCACTACTACTATCGTGACTCAACAACTTAGCAATAATTTACTGATTTCCTAAAGACTCGGACAACTAAATAACCTTGCTAAACATGTGACACTTTGGCTAAGTCAACTCTTGCACAACTTCTTTTACACGACAATTCAAATTTTTTGGAGCACTTCTCCCCATCTTTAGAATATTCTGTGAAGCATATTGATGCACATCTCATCATCTTGTTGATGCCCTTCTCACCAACCTACAACATAGGAGCTCATCTCTCCAAAAACATCTTAGTGCACATCTCACTTACTCTAAAAAAAGAGTTTCTTCACCAACCAACTCCACCATATTTGCTTCTTTTTCAGTCTGCGATTTTTTTATAGGTGTCCAAATTTTTTACAATTGAAACATTGAGGTTTTCCCTTATGCCAACAATCTTTCTCTCCCATTCTTATGATTCTTTGTAACAAATTAAAGATTCAATAACTAGAAAAAGACCAAATATATGATAGTAAAGTTTGTAAGGATTAATCATAAAGATGCAAGAAAATGAGGTTGTTTAAGATGAATCAAATACATTGCCAAAATTCATTTTTCTACATGTTGTTGAAGATGAAATATGCTTAATATATGAAGAACAAGGCTTGGGAAATGTCTAATAACCTAGTTCGCATGTTTAAGTTAAATGGATCTTGATTTCTATAAATGAGATCTACCTAATGATGTTTATTAATTTCAGTTAATGGTCTATAAGCTTAATTGACACCAGTATCGTACTTGTGCCTGCATAGGATTCATAAGCATTTGCACTCGTAAATTTTCAATAGCTAGCTAGTCCAAGTTTGGAAGTTAGACAAATGTCGGACTCGTAATTAGAAGTACAAGCATACATAAAATTATAAGTGCTGGAATTTAGTTACTTAAAGGGATGGTATATATTAGTTATTTAGTATTAGGATTTTGGATTTCTGTTTGAATAAGGATTTGACTTTTTCAATATTATTTAGTTATTTCTAATCAACTATAATAAAGGATAAAAGGGGAATTTCTTTTTCCTTATAGGATTTTAGATTTTAGGGATTTTATACCTATTTAAGGTTGTTTTTATTGATGAAATTTATAGATCATAATAATAAGAAAACAATAAAGAACTTTCTTTAATTTCATGAGAATTTCCTCTTTATTCTTTAATAAGAACTAAATGTGATATGATTAAAACAACTTGAGATGATAAAAGTTACTACAAGTTTGGTTCTAATCAGCTAGTTTAATTAGGATCAAGTTCTCCTTACTTAATTTTTAAGATGATCATAGAGTTTTAATTCCTTGAAAGTTAAGTTTTAGGTGGTTAGTTGCCAATAGTTTTAAGAAAGATATTAACATAAGATAGAAATTTTCACAGTTTAAAAATTCATAATTTAATTGCATGATAAAAGGTTGGTGTTTAAGATATCACAGGGGGATTCATCACCTAAGTACTACCTATTTGATATTGAATTTTCGTAGTATTTTCTTTATCTGATTTCATTATTATGTCAATTTTAGTTTAATTTAAGTAAATTCACATCGTGATTTGGTAGCTAGATGACAGAAAAAGGGATATTAGTACTTACAATCCTCGTAGGCTCGACCAGTACTTGTCAGTGCTTGCTACAGCTACATTGTACACTTACGACTAAAACTTATAAATCTTTATAAGTAAAATAAATTCTTAACCAATAATCAATCAAGCACTTATCATAAAGCTTAAGAAAGAAAAGAACCAAGAAAATTAACAAAGAGCTAGATAACGTAGTAAGGTGCTCCCAAAGTGCAAACATATTACAACTCATTCTAGAAGAAAATTATGCATAACAATTGTATATATATATAGTTGATTTCAAGTTTCTAAAATTCCTTTCTAACCACAATGCATAAACCCTATAGTTGATTTCAAGTTTGAAAAATGTTATTTAATAACCTTTATTAGAGAATCTAGCTAGTTCAATCCAAGAAATTAATCATGACCAATAAAAGGTAAAAATGAAAGATTAAAAAGGCTAAGAGAATAGCATTAAAAAGCATATTAGAAGCTACATGTGTGAAGAAGATGAACAATTTTTTCCATAGATAGGCTACAGAGAGTGCAGGTTTTATTGGAGTTGTTTCCTATAAATTTTTCCATAGATGTTAGGATATTCCTAATTGCCCATTATGCTTTAAGGGACTTATTAGCGAACCAAAAAGAAGCATGAAAACTAGAAGATTCATGAGACTTATATATGATTTGTTGGTGAAATTTTTGGATTTAAGATGTATCCACTTAAGCTTATTAGCCGAATTCAAGCAAAGATTATAAGTATGCAAGATACATGAACTCCATTTTCCACCACTGATCACTTTGTTCACTTTAGCATTGGGAGGATTGAGAAGCTTCAAATGTTCCAAACCTAGGACCATATGAAGAGGATGTAGATCATTCTAATGATTGAAATGAAATCAAGTGCTTTTCGATTCCTAATCTCAAATTTGATACCTTGATATATAATGTCTATCATTTTAAGAATTTGATTAAAAGACAATGAATTTTAGTGTTTAGACTTCCCTACCTAACCAAAATAGATTCAAAATCAATGAACAACTTCTAGATCTTCTTGGCTAGGACCATCTTATTGGTGCCCTTTATCAAGGTAATTCCTAATCCACCTACCTCTTTGGTTAAATAAACAGCTGACTATCTAATTTTGGCATCTTGGTGATTATCAATTACACAACCCATAGGAAGTTCTTTTAATATATTTGATCATTTTTTTAAGAAAAAAAGATGCAAGCACCAATAAGTATGTAAGTTGATTAACACATAGTTAAGGAGTTGGAGAATTCTAGTATAGGAAAGGAAGTTATTGTTCTAATTCTTGACTCTTCTTTTAATTTCATTAAATAATGGTTGTCAGTCCTTAAAGCTTACCCTCTTATTAGAGATAGGTATGCCTACATATTTAAAAGGAAAATTCTATAAGTCAAGTCATGATATGTTTGTAAGTGACTTAACCTGATTAATGAATCTAATGAAACATATAACTAACTCTTATGTTTGTTTATGGTTAGGACAGAGAATGAGTTAAATAGGTTCAAAACCTCTATAAGGACCTAGATTGAAGTAGGTTCTATAACACTGAACAGAAGTAAACCATTAACAAAAGTTAAATTAAAAGGGTTTAACTTCTTACATCTATAATTCAATTTAAAGAATCATAATTAGTTTATCTTTAAAGAGATTAGTCTAACGAGCACCTATATAAGATAAGGGGATAAAGGATATCTTTTTCAAATGCCCTTAACTCCATTGAAAGAAAGAGTGGGATCCTAATTAACTAAGACGGAGAAGGAAGTGGAGCAAATATTGCTTTCAATCAAAGTGATAAATAGATTAGGAAAGTTAAATGCTCTAAGAGAATCTAAGATGAAAAACCAACTAATTGAATCAAATGCCTTATTGAAGTCTATCTTTAAGGAGTAGCGTTTTAATGCTTTCTTAGTTTGATAGCTCTTGAAAAGCTCCTAAGCTAGGAGTAAGTTATCACTGACACAACTAACTCTAATGAATGCACCGTAACTCATTTTAATGAAGGATCTAAGGATTTATTTAAGCCTATTGGTCAACATCTTGGAGATAATTTTATAAATAACATTGTAGTAGGAAATAGGTATTTGGTGTTTTGATCTTATCAAGGAAAAATGGTTGAGTTATGCTTTCACACTTTGAAGTTTTCTTATAAGTTTATATGCTTCATGTCCCTTAATATAGACTCTTAACCCTTTAAAAATAGCTTCCTCAAATCCTCATATTTGGTTAGAGAATTGTTAAATTTGAAGGGAATTTGGTAATGATCATTCTTTAGGTGTATAATTTAAATAAAAGGCTTATTGAATTGTTCAATACTAGATTTAAATTTGAAAATCCAAAAAGGATTCACAATTTCATGATACAACTTCTTTCTAATCTGCCAACTATCCATCTATGTATTGGTCTAATTATAAAAAGTTTCATTAAATTTTAAATTAGTTAGCTGAGTTGAGGATAAGCAATTAATGAAGTCATCTTTTATGCATCTAACACTCAATCTTTCTCCATTATCTTCTTAAGAAAAAAAAAGTACAATATAATTCCCCTGCCATTAATAAAGTCTAATTGATAGAGAACTCCAATGATTTCAAATCATTATGTAGTAACTTTCTCTTAAATTCAAAGTTTAAAGCATTTACAAAAGTTCTCTTAGAATTTTTCATCTTGAAAGCATACTTCCAAATGACTGAATTGAAATGAAGCTAAGTGTTGAGTCACCTTAACTTTAATAGGATGATTCCTATAATGAATCTTCCATTAAAGTGGGAATGATGATTTCAAATCGTCTCCTACTCTTTATAAAAAAAATGTTTTGCAATGTTATAAATTGCCTACCTTAACCTTTAATAGGCTTTTTTTTTAAGATTCTAAAAGCTAGTAGGTTTTAAGTGATGGGAGTGGATCCATCTCACCCAAATAGACTCCTTATCATTGAAAAGCTTCCATATTCTCCTGATGATGAACATTTTCTTGCTTGGTAACACAAATGTCAGCCTATTTCACCTTTGAGTTTCTCCTTTTTGTTACATCACTTGAGTAGAGAAAGTTCTTTATAATTTTTCTTTTACTAATTTCGTAAGTACCATGATGTGAGATCTCTAACAATTGTGTATGTTTTTAAGAACTGAGCTAACAAGTTATATTATTCCAATATAGGACAAAAGCTTGTTTTGTTATTTATTTGTTCTTTTATCAATTATGTCAAAGAGTGGCAAGTAATCTCTATATGTTGGTCTCCTTATGGTGATTAGTATTCCTGAATAATTGAATGGAAACTATTGCAACTGACAACTTATAATTCTTGTTAGTTACTTAGCTACCTTAACAGCTCTTTGAAAGTACATAAAGAGCTTATCAAGATTTGCATTAAATTTTTTATCAACTTCACTTAGTAGCAACAAATCATCAACAAAAGCGAGGATAAATTCACCACTCTACTCAATGTTGCAAGAAATTATCATGTTTAAGACTTTTATGCACATGGTGAAGGGGTAAGGGGATATGAGATCCCCTTGCCTCAAACTTTTTACACCATTGAATATGTTAATTAGTTCTCCATTTACAATAACCCTAAAAGAGGTAGTGATCAGGCATTTTTGTATCCATTTTATTATGCCTCAAAAAATTTAAAATGTTGTAATTACTACTGGAATTTGATATAAGGAAAAGAGAAAGCAAAAAAACTAATCATTAATGTAATAGAGGACAAACCAGAGATTTAGAAGAGAATGCTTACATGTAAATAAGAAAGAACTTATTTAGGTTAACTATTTTAATCCCTTATAGTTTTCATCTTACTCCTTTCAATCTTTATTTTTAAAAATTATCATAGACCCTCATAATACTTGGTTTTTATTTCACTCATATCCTTTGTCATCATTCTTCATTAGTTTTTTATGGAAATAGATAAATGACGTCATATGATTTGATTAGGTGTTACCAGTACAATACCTATCATGTTTGTACCATATAACACACGACATTGTGTGGTTTAGGAGATGTAACGCCCAAATAAGTATCTTCTATATATAAAAGACATTATCACTTTGGGAGATGACAATAACCAAGTACGTGTGTTATATGACACAACCATAACAATTATTGTATTCTGAAGCATTTAATAAGTCATCAGACAGTCATTATCCATTCTTCATTAGGTTTCTAACAAAGAATGGCTTCAGGGATAATATGTAAAATTAAATCCAAAACTTAGGAGGTATACGTTAGTTTTTAGAAATCAAAGACTAAAATAAAAAAAATACAAACTATAGAGAACTATAATGTAATTAACCCTTAGATTCAAATATTCACTATGATTGTTTTCCAACAAATTTGTAACATCTCGTTTCCATACAAAGGGTTTGAACCCTAGAAATTAGTACATGTGAAAAAAAACACATCTCATGCTCATGCATTATATAAGGTGTACATGCATTCGTGACATTTCCCAGTATAAGTGTTAATAAATGTGATTGTTATAAAATGTGGTTTGTGGATATGAAAAATGTGATTTTTGTGTTTGGAAAATTGATTGGAGAGGGTCATTGAGGTTTTAGAATTTTTAGTGAATTTTTAGAAATTTTTATGAAATTTTCAGGGTACTTTTTCGGACTAGAAAAAATGTCAAGTGGCAGACTAATTGTTTACCGGTAGTAGAAATTACTGTCCAATGGCACTGAAAATTTAGATACATGATTGTAGGATTTATTAAAGTG
>JANZLC010009804.1:0-11679 GCA_026413385.1 Erythroxylum gracilipes
TGACATATAAGCTAGCTTAGGTCCATTTCATTAGGTTCCGATTAAGTGAGACGACCCGAGGTTGCATCCTATACTGCAATCCTTGGTATAAAATATTTTTGACCGATTTCCAAGGTACGATTTTAGGATCGAACGACGAGCCGCGATCAAAGTCATAACTCAATATGGAATTCATTAACTTCACTTAATATAAAGGTCAAAATCAAGATTTAAAAAACTCTTAGAAAAATGATGCTCATTATGATAAATGACAACAAAGCACTAGACACATTGTTGTAAAGCAAGCTCTCATTTAATTGTCGGTAGCTAATATAGGAAGAAACATATCACGAATTGGGAATTGGAAATTAAATAATTTATAAATGAACCCGCATTGTCAAAAGAATTCATAAAGTTGTTAAATAATGTGTAAGTATAAATTTAAACACTTCTTATATTATAGAAAAATTTTATATCAAAATTTTATTTTCATAATTCAATTTATTGTTGTAATTTTAGGTTGCATTTTTACTTTAGTTTGTACATTTAACATCTTTATTTTTAATTTAGTTACTTCGTGTTTTTATTCTTATTATGTTTATATTTCATAATTTCTAATATATTTATTCTTAAATTTATTCAAGATATATTATTAATTATATGTACAACAAAAATTATGCTATATTTTTTTAATACTTCAGCTAACATTTATATGTTTTATAAATTTTAGTTTTCACATTTCAAATCTTTTACTTGTTTAATATAAACTATATCTTCAAATTTTATAAGGAAAGATCATACAGATATTAACCTTCTAATTACCTATTGTGATGCATATATAATCTAATTTTAGCTAAGATTTTTATCATAAATTCAAAATTGTCTAAAACTCACAAATTTAAAATTGGAAGCAAAGGGAAGGCAACAATATTTTTTTAAGCATAGCAATATATGGAGAGAGGTTCTCCAAACTTTAATTGAACTCTTTTTTATGTTCTTCTCATGTACGTAAGGTACACTAGGGTTTGTAGAAATAAAGACCCTTTCAAAAAAGAGGACTTGGTCATAATTTTGAGAAGTGGCATGATCGATGTTGTGAATAACATATAGTTATCAATACTAGATTTGGTTCTGGTTTAGTCTAGTGCTAGTATTAATCAATAATGGACACCATTTTGGGTAATTTATTAAAATTATAAAATAGTTTTTAAATTTTTTTAAAATTGCAAAATAAAGGCCATAACAATAGTCTTGTATTCATGATAATATAAATTTGAAATAATATAAAATTAAAAATTACATCAATTTTTCTAAAAATATAATAATATAAATTTGAAATAACAACGGTCTCTTATAATGATTAGAAAATACAATACTATGTTAGAAAACTATGAAAGCCTAATGAGACAAAAAAAAAACTAGAATACTATGGTTGAAAGAAGGTGAGAGATGTAGTAAATATTACTTCAATTCAATCAAAGCTTTGAGAAACAAGAATAATATTTAGTTCTTAGTGGATGGAAATGGAACAAAAGTTCAAGGTCAGGGGAAAATGAAGAGAATTGCCTTTGATTACTTCAGAAATTAGTTTGGCAATGCCAAATCCATTTCTAATACAAATCTAAGAGGTATAAAACAAAAAAAAAAGAGTTGGAGAAGGGAGAACTAATAAAGGAAGTTAAGGAAGAGGAGATCAGAAATGCACTTTTCTTATTACATCCAGACAAGGCATTAGGGCCTGATGGCTTCAATGAGAGCTTCTTCCAGAAGAATTGGAATATGCTAAGGGAGGAGGTGATTGGTTTAGAAAAAGAATTTTTCTAGAAGGGAAAAATATTGAAGGAATGGAACAAGGCCTACATAAGCGTGATTCCTAAGCACTTCAATGAGAGGAAGATTGAGGAGTTTTGACCCATTGCATACTGTAACATCCTATACAAGATCATTACTAAAGGGCTTGTAATAGACTTAATAACATGAGTAGTATCATCAGCCCATCATAGAGAGGATTTGTTGGTGGGAGGTCAATTAGGAATAACATTTTCCTATGTCAAGAGCCTCTAAAAGGGTATAATACCAAGGAAAAATTGTACAATCAAAATTGGTCTAGCCAAGGCCTATAACTCAATAAATTGGAACTTCCTTATGAACACACTCAAAACAGTTGGATATCCTCTAAAGTTTGTGAAGTGGATTGAGGAATGTGTTACAACATCTACAATTGTAATTTTGGTGAATGGCGAGCCAACTGAGTTGATTAAAACTAGAAGAGGGCTCAAGCAAGGGGATCCTATATTCCCTTACCTATTTCTTTTAGGTATGGAGGTGCTCTCAACCATAATAGAGGAAAAACTAGAGACTTCCCAAAGTTTCACTACCACTAAGATTGCAAGAGTATTAAGCTAATATATCTTGCTTTTGTAGATGATATTCTTTTATTTTGCAAGGCAAACCAACAATCTATAAATACCCTGCTCCAAGCAATGGAAGATTTCAAGGAAGTTTCAAGGCCTAGAAGCAACCCCAAAAAATTCAATTTCTATTTGTCAACTATTGCTCAAAGTGAAGTAGTAACAAAACCCATTGAGATGGGCATGAAGTAAGGCTCTTTACCATTCAAGTACCTAGGAGTTTCAATATCACAAAAGAGGATCAATGCTACATAATGTAAACCACTTTTGGATAATTTCCATATGAGGATTAATCACTAGTGTAATAGATTCCTAAGCTATGAGGGAAGACTACAACTTGTCAATCTATATTGAACTTCCTTGCAAATTACTGGATCATCCATATTAGACTCCCTAAGAGCATTCTTAAGGAAATTGACAATAAGCTTAGGGTTTTTATATGGAATGGACTAAGTATTAGTAACAGGAAAGTCAAAGTCATCTGGGATTTGATATGCCAACCTAAGCTTCAAAGAGGTTTTTGAGTATGTTTAACTAGATTAATAAACAAGATCAACTTAACCAAGAAGTTGTGGAGGATTTGCAAGAAAAAAGAAAAACTACAGGTTAGGTGGGTACATTATGTATACTTAAACGATAACAATATTTGGAGCTTGGGAATCAAGCAAAACATGTCTTGGAACCTTAGATAGATATTGGAAACAAGAAAGTGGATGCAAGACCTAGTTATTAGTAGATTTGGTAATAGGAAGTCTACATTCTTTTGTTTTGACAATTGGCACCTGAAATGACCACTATATAAGGCAGAAGAGATACAACATCTCAAACTTGTAAGGCATAATAGATACAACACCTTAAACTTGTGATTCACCCAAGTAATAGAGTAAGTAAATTCATTAAAACAAATTAGGAATGGCCTTTTCACAACTGCAGAAGAGTGGAAGCTATTATGAGGAATATGTCAAATTGCCATGAAGAAAGGAATGATAAGTTGTTGTGGATTGCAGATACTTCAAAGAATTTTAGCTCAAAAGGCTGTAGAATCTACCTACATAAGGATCGAACTAGAAGGGTGAAGTTGAACATGTTAGTATAGGATGGCAACGTACTCCCTACATATGCATTTATTCTCTGGCTGGGGATCTCTCGAAAACTTGCAACGAAATACAGGATTAAGTTCCATTTTAAGTCTTATGTTTGCGACCTCTGTGATTCTCAAATTGAAACTTTGGAACACTTAATACTGAACGTTAGGTACCCAGAGGAAATCTAGAGGAAAATACAAGCAATACTTGATGTTAACCTTCCTACACAGAGATGGGAAGACCTGGTAGAGAGGGTAGCAACCTTAAGAATGACAAAAAAAAGCAGATTACAAAGCATTAAAGATTAGTATAGTTGCAGTGGTGCACTTCATATGGTAGGAGAGAAATAAAAGAGTAACTAAAGAAGCGAAACAACTATTTCAAAAGATTTTTCTATACTACAGGTTTGCACTGATAACTAGAGGGGTTACATCAAGCTCTCCCCCAACATGAGAAGAAGATGGAAACTTGACTAAAAAGGGAATATCAGTTCGTAACTAAGATGACAAATGTTTAGAAATCACAAGTTTAGTATGTAAAAGAATTGACTGCGCCCATTTTTGCTTGAGCACTTTTTGGAACCTTTTATGGTTGTAATTTGCCCAAAGTCAATATAATACATACATTTCAAAAAATATATATCATGTTTTTATTGATATTACTTTTCACATATTTTATATATAAATAATAATCATAATTAATTTAAGAAAATGATCTTTAATTATCATACATATATAAAATTAAGAATAATACAAAAGAACTTAAGATGTTACAATTTACATCATGTAATGAAGAATAATCAAGCAAAATGACGCAGCGTAATGAACGAAACACAGCCAAGGAAGGAATAGAAAATGCAACGCAACACTATCAAAGAAAAGAAGAACAAAACGCAGCAAAGGCAAGAGTGAAATGCAGCAAGAGGGCGTAGGTTTTAATAAAAGTGAACAATATCAGTGGACCAAAAAATTAAATTTTCACATCAGTGAATAGTAGAGAAAGAAGACAATAGAAGAGAGCTTGCGAGAGGTGGGGGCGGGGTTTTAAAGAAAGAAAAGTGATGCGGTAGCTGCTGGAGTTTTTAGGAAGAAAAAGGACATTCTTCTGGAGCTTTGGCAACAATCAATAGTGGATCAGATATTGGAGACGTCTACGCTGGTTCCACCTTCTGCTGTCAAGGGATAGAAGACGTGCGTAGTGTTTTGGAGCTTTTTTATTGAGGAGCTTTCCAGCATTTTTCTTCCTCTAAACTTCTGTAGTAAGATAATTACTAGTCAATAATATTGATGTGTTATTTCTTTTCAATGACTTGTAACTAATTTATTTATTTTAGTTAGAGGATTATATTGAAACCTAGATTCTACATCGATTGTGAGATCGAATAGGTTTTATTGAATTCAATCGTGCATGGATATTTAATTATTTCCTGAATTTAGTGGTTTTTTGATAGTTTTGGGTTTTATTGAATAGATGCATATGTTTAATAGTCTTGAAATAATCTATTTCCAATTAAAACGACGAATTTATAATTGTTTGTTGATTTTTAATAAGTAGCAATCGACATAATTTTATTTTCTCATTAAGAATTTTAATATATGTCATGGAATTAATTAATCTAATTGCAATAAACCATCTGTTAAGTTTGTTGGTTAGAATTTGGTGTTTTTAGATTTTAAATATGTCAAAACATTAAATCCTACAAGTTGTCTCTGAGGTTGTTTTCCGATTAGGGGGTAATTATTCGATCTATTTGTGACTACCATATAAGGTAAGGAAAGATTGGTTAGCATATATCTGCTCGTAATAACTAGAACCAATTTATTCATGAATATGTTTAATTACTTTTGCATTAATGATCAATTTCATGAATCAAGGTGGAAATAAATTCCTTTAACTAGAAATTTGTTTTATTAAATTTCAAATCAATTCATTTTTGTTATTTTTAATATTGCGCTTTAACATAATTTCCAAACACCCCTTTTTTCACTTAATTGTTTAAAAGAGATAAACCACCATTCCCTGAGGAGATGACCTTATTCCATTGTACTACGTTAATATTTTGAGTACGTTAATTATTTTTGGTTAATTTGACACTTACCAAATTTTGGCGTCATTGCTAGGGATTAGTGTCAAGGATTTACTTCTTTTAATTTTTGTTTTATTTTTGTTCTTGTTGATGCCCTGCTCTTCCTGTACAGGTGAACTAATTTTTCATCCAGAAGTCAAGAAGACAGCTAAGGCTAATAGAAAAGCGAAAAAAACAAGAAGATCATTTGCGTGCTTCAACATCTTATTATGAAGAATTAGATTGTGAGTTTAAAGAACAAGAGACTGAAGAGACGATTGTTGAAGAGCCAATCACTAAAGAAAGGCCAATGGGTGAATGACCACAGCAGCGAACATTAAGGGAGTTAGTAACTCCCAATGTCAACCAACAACCTTTACGCATTGAATTCCTTAATATTAATGCACTTTTTAAGCTTAAATCTGGTTTGATACACTTATTGCCTACTTTTCGTGGACTTGCAAGAGAGGATCCCCATAAGCATTTGAAGGAATTCCATGTTGTTTGCTCATCCATGAAGCCATAGGGAGTTACTAAAGAGCAGATTAAGCTTAGAGCTTTTCCATTTTCGTTGGCTGACAAGGCCATGGATTGTTGGCTCTATTATTTACTGTCTGGGTCTATAACCACCTGGAATGAACTGAAGAAACAATTCCTAGAAAAATTCTTCCCTGCTTCCCGTGCTGCAAACATCAGAAAAGATATTTGTTAAATCCGACAATTTAATGGAGAGACATTGTACGAGTATTGGGAGAGATTCAAACGACTATGCACAAGCTAGCCTCAACATCATATTACAGACCAGCTGCTTATTCAGTACTTCTATGAAGGTGTGTTACCAATGGATCGAAATATGATTAATGCCACAACTGGAGGAGCATTGGTGAATAAAACCATAGATCAAGCAAGGAGTTTGATCTCTAGCATGGCCGCTAGTGCACAACAGCTCGGGACTCGACAAGATAGCGCACCACAAAGGGTTAATGAGGTTAATGTTTCTTCCACTGATCAAAGGTTAGATGCTCTGACTTCTTTGGTGAAAAAATTGGTTATAGGATAAATTCAACAGGTCAAAACATGTGGTATTTGCTCCATAACGGGTTATGCGACAGATATGTGTCCAACTCTTCAAGAAGACCCTAATGAGTAAGTAAACGTTGTAGGAGGATTTCCAAGACCACGGCAAAAGAGATATGATCTCTACTCTAATCACTACAATCCAGGCTGGCGAGATCACCCTAATTTCAGTTATGGCAATAAGCCACCAAGATTTTAGTCACATCCACCTCAAATGAGACCACCAATTTCACCACCTCAAACATCATCATCTTCTAATCTATGTATGTCTTTGGAAGATATTGTGAAAAGTCTAGCTACTAACACTCAAACTTTTCAACACGAAACGCGAACCAATATCCAAAATCTAGAAAAGCAAGTGTCCCAATTAGCCATAGCTATTAGCAAAATGGAAGATGGGAAGGGCAAAGCTCCCCACTCAGGTAGAAATTAATCCAAGGGAAAACACCAGTGTCATGGCACTTTGAAGTGAAAAAAAGGTACAAAGTAATATACCTAAGGAGCAAGCAACTAAAGAGCCTCAAGCTGAAGAGAACAATACCCCTTCAAATGAATCAACAAAAGAGGTAAGTAATAAGTCGGTTAACATTAAACCTAAAATTATTATTCCCCCACCTTTTCTTGGAAAGTTGGAAAAACCAAAGAAAGAAGAGAAGGAAAAGGGAATTTTAGAGACCTTTCACAAAGTTGAAATCATCATCCCTCTACTGGATGCTATTAATCAAATACCATGGTATGTAAGATTTCTTAAGGACATGTGTTCTAAAAAGAAAAAACATGAGATTGAGGGAAAATTATGGTTAGTCAAAACGTTTCGGTTGTCATGCAAAGGAAAGTACCACCAAAATGTGGAGATCTAGGTATGTTTGCCATATCATGTATTATTGGAAAAACTAAAATCGAAAAAGCCATGCTTGATCTAGGATCTTCAATTAATGTCATGTCATTATCAGTTTATAGCTTGTTAAATTTAGGACCAATGAAAGCAACCAATGTAGTAATTCAATTAGCTGATAGATCCGTAATTTATCCTGAAGGTATGATTGAAGATATTTTAGTTAAAGCGGATGAACTTATTTTTCCTGTTGATTTCTACAATGTGGATATGGGTAATGATGTATCTCTTGAGGCTTCTATTATTCTTCTAGGAAGGTCATTCATGAAAACAACAAAAACTAAAATTGATGTTGATTTGGGTATTTTAAAATTTGAATTTGATGGAAATGTTGTCACTTTTAATATACCAAATGCCATGAAATACCCAAATGACCATGATTCTGTTTTTCATGTTAGCATGATTGCTGCTATTGTGTGAGAGCATTTTAAAAGTGATTTGGTACAGGATAAGTTGGAGGTCATTTTAAGGAATAATATGACAGATAGGGATGCCAAATTGGAGAGTGAGATTGAGGTTAAAGATGCTATTTTGACACTTTCATCCATAGCAGAGATAAAATACATGTCAGTGAATAGTTATATTCAATTACCCACTATTTCTGAAAGAATTCTTCCTTCTATTGAACAGGCTCTTAAGCTCGAATTGAAACCATTACCTACACATCTCAAGTACGTGTATTTGGGAGAAGGTGAGACACCTACCAGTCATCATTGCTAATGATTTAACCATGGTACAAGAGGAGAATTTGATACGAGTGCTGAAGGATTATAAACAAGACATTGGTTGGACCTTGGCAGACATAAAAGGGATTAGCCCTTCAGTATGCATGCATCACATCCTTCTCAAACCTAACTCTAAACCTGTGAGAGACCCTCAGCGCAAGTTGAATCCAGCAATGAAAGATGTGGTGTGCCGAAAATTCTGAAATTATTAAAATTAGGGATTATCTTCCCTATTTCTAATAGTCAATGGGTAAGTCCAGTGTATGTGGTTCCAAAAAAATCTGGCTTTACATTGGTTAATAATGAAAGTAATGAATTGGTGCCTATAAGATCGCAAACTGGATAGCGAATGTGTATTGTCTTTCATAAGTTAAATGCCACCACAAAGAAAGATCATTTTCCACTCCCTTTCATTGATCAAATGTTTGAAAAGTTCGCAGGTAAACAATTTTTCTGTTTCTTGGATGGATATTCTGGTATTATCAAATTGTTGTAGCTCTGGAAGATCAGCAAAAAACAACCTTTACTTGTCCATTTGGTACTTTTGCATATCGACGTATGCCTTTTGAATTATGCAATGCCCATGGAACTTTTCAAAAATGCATGATGAGTCTTTTCTCTAACTTAATTGAAAGTTGTATTGAAATTTTTATGGATGACTTTATTGTTTATGGAGATTCTTTCAATCATTTTCTTGATAACTTATCTAAGGTTTTGCAATGTTGCATTGACACCAACCTTGTTCTTAATTATAAAAAATGTCATTTTATGGTTAAAGAAGGAATAATGTTAGGTCATGTAATTTTATTAAGGGGTATTGAGGTAGATAAGGCCAAGGTCGATTTAATTGAAAATTTACCATATCCTACTAATGTTAGGGAGGTTCGTAGTTTTCTTGGTCATACAGGTTTCTACCGGAGATTCATAAAAGATTTTTCCAAGATCACTCAACCATTGTCCAGATTACTGCAAAATGATGTGATTTTTGCATTTGGAGAAGATTGTCAAAGTGCTTCTAAAACATTGAAGGCATTGCTCAGATATGCTCTAATCATACAACCTCCGAATTGAGAATTGCCATTTGAACTCATGTGTGATGCGAGTTATTATGTTGTAGGGGCTGTACTTGGGCAAAAAGTCGGAAGAAATAGCCATGTTATCTACTGTGCATCAAGAACATTGAATCCCACATAATACAACTATATCACTACTGAAAAGAAGCATTTGAGTATTGTATTTGCTTTTGAGAAATTTAGGGCTCATTTATTAGGATCTAAAATTGTAGTTTATTCTAATCATGCAGCTCTCAAATATCTCATGGAAAAGAATGAGTCGAAGCCTAGGCTAATACGATGGATCCTTCTACTACAAGAATTTAACTGGGAGATCAAAGATTGTAAGGGAGTTAACAACTCTATGGCTGATCATCTAAGCATACTAGTGCGCAAAGAAGATCCCTTACCAATTTCAGAGTCCTTCCCAGATGAGCAATTGTGGTTTGTTTAAGGTAAACAAGGTAAGGAACCATGGCTTGTTGATATGGTGAATTTCCTAGTCACTAGTGTGTTTCCACATGATTTGAATAATTTTCAGAAAAATAAGATTAAAAGTGACGCTAAGTATTATATATGGGATGAACCATACTTATGGAAAATAGGTTCATATCAGATTATTCGTAGGTGTGTGCTTGACGATGAAATTCATTCCATTCTTACTTTTTGTCATGAGTATGCATATGGTGGATATTTTGATCCGAAAAGAACAGCAAGGAAAATTCTAGATAGTGGATTCTATTGGAAGACTCTCTTTAAGGATGCATATTTGTTTTGCAAAGGTTGTGAAAAATGTCAAAGAAGTTGGAAATATTTCTGTAAGGGATGAAATGCTTCAAACTCCTATTTTAGTCTCTGAAGTATTTGATGTGTGGATTTTATGGGGCCTTTTCCTAGCTCTATTGGTTTTTTGTACATTTTTCTTGCTATTGATTATGTCTCGAAGTGGATAAAAGCCAAAGCTACCCGCACTAATGGTTCTAAAGTTGTTGTAGGATTTCTTAAGTCTCACATCTTTAGTAGATTTGGGGTACCTAGAGCAATCATCAATGATCAAGGCACAGATTTTTGCAATCGCACAGTGGAAGCTTTGATGCGCAAATATGGAGTCCATCACCATGTAGTAACCATTTATTAGCCACAGATAAATGCGCAAGTTGAACTCTCTAATCGGAAAATAAAGAGTATCTTAGAGAAAATAGTTAATCGCAACCGCAAAGATTGGAGCTCACATTTAGACGATGCATTGTGGGCTTATTGGACTGCTTACAAAACACTCCTCAGAATGTCACCATATCGGTTGGTTTTTGGTAAGATGTGTCATTAGCTGTTGAAATTGAACATCATGCTTTTTGGGCAATTAACTAATGCAACTTCGAGGCTTAAGCAGCAAGAGAGGAACGAAAGTTACAACTCCAAGAGTTGGAAGAAATACGATTGGAAGCTTACAACAATGCTTGGATGTACAAAGAGAGGACCAAATACCTATATTACAAATTCTTACATCAAAAACAATTTCTAGTAGGCCAAAAAGTCTTACTCTATAATTCATGATTGAAGCTTATGGCTTGTAAGTTAAGGTCTAAGTGGACTGGATTATATTTTGTCAGAATATTTCTCCTTATGGTGTTATTGAGATTGAAAGCTTAAAGACTAGAAAAATATTTAAGGTAAATGGTCATAGACTTAAACCTTTCAATGATAATTTTGATGTCTCTTTTGTAGAGGAGATTCATTTTGTTCAGCCCATTTATGAATCAATTTGAAGGACAAAAGTTGTTTCTAACCAAAGATAATAAAGAAAGACATTGATTGGGAGACAACCCAATGATTTTTGTTTTTCTCATTTAATTATTTAATTTTTCTCCCCTGCTTGTTTCTTCTTTGGAGGAAAAATCCAATCAGCCTACAGCTACAACGCAGATAACAACCACACCACATTTAACTCCTCCCCCATAGCTTGTCCAGGGAAGTTCCTTTTCTTTATTTATCTTTTATTTTTTATTCTCTCCTCTCTTTCATTAATTTTTGGTGTTCATTGTGATTTGTGTTATATTCTTGTTAAATTTTCTTTCCTTTTTATGTTTCTATGCTTTATGTTTTTCTACATGAGGACGATGAGATTTTAGGTGTGGGAGAGGGATTTCTTTATTTTATTTTATTTTTTTGTTTTGTAAGTTAATGAACATTATTTTGTCGAACTCGGAAAGCATGATGGATTGCAAGCATGAATAGTGGTTTGGTGATAGAATGACTAATTTTTCCACAATGGTTGATTTGAATGAAAAGTGTACAAGATTTGACAAAAACCTGCTTAAATAAGTGAGAATTGAGCCTTTAAAGAGCAATTACATTCTTTGTGCTCAAATTGTTTTCTTGTTGAGTGTTGT
>JANZLC010009833.1:0-11677 GCA_026413385.1 Erythroxylum gracilipes
TCTTGACCAACCTCTTGTCCCCAAGGTTTTTATTGGCGGTGCATGGCGGTGTGTGGAATATGAAGGCATTTTAGGGGCTTGTTCAGGATGTGGCCGGGTCACTCATAGTATTGACAATTGTCCAGAGACGGTAGTTCCGGTGCCTCCTAGGGAGGCGACTGTCGGTGTTGCTAAGGATATAGCGATGATTGATTCTAGTTCCACTTCTAAAGCGGATATCTTTGGCCCATGGTTGGTTGCACAGCGTCCCCACAGGCGTATTGTTAAACGTATGTCTTCTTCTGTTTCTCAGGGGAAGCCCGTCTCTCCCCCTATCACTGGAAATCGGTTTAACTCTTTACGGGTGGAGGATTGAGGGGCTCTCACTGGCGATAAGGGCTTGGGTGGGCCTGGCAAGCGGATTTCCAATGTTAGTGGGCCCGTGGGTCCCCGTGGTAAAGGTCAGAAGCCTGTGATGGTTACGAGGGTTGAGCGGTCTGGTAGTGAGAAGGGCCAGTTTCGGCCTAGGTATGTTATCAATAGGCCTGTCTCTGCCGGTCCCCTGGTTGTCCCTCGGAGAACGGCCCCTTTGGCAGTTGGACAGAGCTCTAGGCCGATTGTAGAGGGTATGGTGTCTGCTGTCTCCGACCAGATTTTAGTTGTGGATTCTTAGGTTCCTAGCATTTCTTCTGCTGAGATACCGGTGTTGCCGGTGTTGGATCATGTGGGTGGTGGTGTGGTGGCCAATATTGCTTCGCTTACGCCGAAACCTCCTGACCCCTTAGCTGGTGAAGTCATTGGGGGTGCGGCACCAATGGTCCTTTTAGAAGCTTTGGCTAGAAAAGTTAGTTGTGCGGGGCCTGGTGTGCATTTTTCACCGACCGTTGAGGATATTCCGCTTGATCATGGTGATTGTGGTGGTCATTGTCGGAGTCGCAGCACACCTAGAAAGTTGTAAGCTTCTGGCCCCTTCTTGTCTTTTATCTACTTTTTTATGGATTTAAAAATCATTCAGTGGAATTGTGGTGGGGCTGCGAAACGGAGTTTTTTGACTCATGTTAAAGAATTATGTCGTCTTCATCGTCCGGACATTTTGATTATTGTGGAGCCTCAGATTTCGGATGACAGAGCACATAGGGTGGCGAAGAAAATTGGTTTTTCTGCCTTCTTTCTTTCTCATTCTGTTGGTTTTGCTGGTGGGGTTTGGTTGTTTTGGAATCAGTCTGTTTGTGCTCTACGTTTGCTTCGAATGGATACTCAGTTTATTCATTGTTCGGTTGATGTTAGGGGGAGTAATAGTTGGTTCCTTACTGCGGTGTATGCTAGTCCCATTCGTAGCCGGCGTGATTTTTTTTGGACTCAGATGTATGATATTGCTGATTCTGTTGATGCGCCTTGGTTGTTATTTGGTGATTTTAATGATATTGCATATGTCCATGAGAAAAAAGGGGGTGCTTTACCATCTGTTGCTAGCTGTAATAGTTTTTTACGCCATTGGAATTATTGCTCCCTTCTGGATTTGGGTTGTGTGGGTTGTCAGTTTACTTGGACACGCTCCATTGCTAGACTTGGTGTTATTCAAGAACGTTTAGATCGGGCTTTATGCAATGCTAGTTGGCGGCTCCGATTTCCTGAAGCTTCTGTTATGTCTTTGTCTTGGCTTGTTTCTGATCATTTTCCTCTGTTATTATCTTTGCGTGGTTTCTCTTCCTTTCCTTTGGAGCGACCGTTCCGGTTTGAGGCTGCTTGGACTTTAAGGGATGATTTTAAGCACGTTGTTTCATCGGCTTGGCTTGCGCCTCATGTTTCTATTTCTGGTGCTCTTTTGATGGTTCAGGAACAAGTTGTCCGTTGGAATAAGGAGGTTTTCAGTAATATTTTTTGGAATAAGAGGGTTCTACTCAAGCGCATTAAGGGTGTCCAGTTGGCTATTCAGAATTCTCCTTCTTCTTCCCTCTTATTGCTTGAAAAAGATTTGTTATGCCAATATGATTTGTGTTTGAAACAGGAAGAGACACTTTGGTTTCAGAAATCTCGTACTGCCTGGATCAAGGATGGTGATCGTTGTACTAAGTATTATCATGTGCTTACAAAGGTTCGTCGGAGACATAATAAAATTGAATGTTTGAAGAATGATGCTGGGGAGTGGTGTCGGATCCCGCTTTATTGAAGGATATGGCAGTGGGGTTCTATGTGCAATTGTTTTCCAATGATGGGGTTTTTAATCCTGTAGGTCTGGCAGGTTTGCCTTTTCCTCGGTTATCTGCGACGACAGTTGACGATATGTTGACACCTGTTACTCAGGAAGAAGTTTGGCTGGCTGTTTCGAGTATGGGTTCTTATAAGGCCCCTGGGCCAGATGGTTTTCAACCAATATTTTTTAAGCAGTATTGGGATGTGGTTGGTGAAGAGGTTTTTCAGTTTGTGTCGCAGACTTTTACTTCTGGTGTAATGGATTCTCAGGTTGCTAAGGGTTTTATTGTGCTTGTTCCTAAGGTTCCTGCTCCAGCTTCGATTTCTCAGTTTCGTCCTATTACACTTTGCAATGTGTTGTATAAAGTGGTAATGAAGGTTTTGTCGAATCGTTTGAAACCTTTTATGGATGGTTTGGTTAGCCCGTTTCAGAGTAGCTTCATTCTTGGTCGTACCACTGCTGATAATATTATTATTACTCAGGAATTGCTACATTCGTTTCGGCGGTCTAAAAGTAAAGTGGTCATTTTGCTTTGAAAGTTGATTTGGAGAAGGCCTATGATAGGATCAATTGGGATTATCTGCGCTTTGTGTTGCAGGTCTTTGGTTTTCCTTCTCAGTGGATTAATCTGATTTTAAGTGCTCTTTCTCAGTCCTCATTAGCTATTCTATGGAACGGCAGCCCCTCTGGGTCCTTCTCAGCGACACGAGGGCTTCGACAGGGAGATCCAATCTCCCCTTATTTATTTGTTCTTTGTATGGAAGGTTTGACTATGCTTATTCAGAGAGCATTGAGGAGTAAACAATGGCTGCCGATTAGGGCGTCTAAAGGTGGACCAGGTATAAGTCATTTACTTTTTGCTGATGATTTGCTGATTTTTGGTAAGGCTTCAGCTCAGCAGGCTACCGTGGTCCGTGAGGTGTTGGATGTATTCTGTATGGCGAGTGGGCAGAGGGCTAATCTTTCTAAGTCAAGATTTTTTTTTTCAAATTCTGTTTCTCGTGTTCGGAAGTCCCGGTTATAACAGTTGATGGGAGTAGCGGTTACTTCAGATTTGGGCAAGTATTTGGGTGTTCCGTTGTTGCATGGTCGTACTTCAATTGCTCATTATCAACATATTGTGAGTTTGGTGGAGACTAGGCTGGCTAATTGGTGTTCTACCTTTCTGAGTCCAGCTGGGAAGGAAGTGCTGATTAAGTCTTCTATTTATTCGCTACTAGTTTACACAATGCAAACAGTTTGGTTACCTTCCTCTATTTGTGGTACTTTAGATCGGTTAGCTCGTGATTTTTATTGGGGTTCCTCGCCGGAAAGGCGTAAACTACATTTGGTTGGTTAGAATTGGCTTATTCGACCAAAGTTTTTTGGTGGTCTTGCTTTAACAAGTTTTAGATTGATGAATGTTGCTTTGTTAAGTAAGTTGGGATGGAAATTATTTTTAAATGATTCTGCTTTGTGGGTGAAAGTGTTACGTTAGAAATATTGTAATGGTGGGTCTATCCCCTTTTTTGCTAAGGGTTCAGCTTCCAATTTATGGAAGGGGCTAGTTAAAAGTTTTAATTTGTTGTTTCCTCTTTCGGTTTGGAAGGTTGGGAATGGTTTTCAGATTAGTCTTTGGTTTGATACTTGGTACTCGGGAGGTCCATTAGTGGATCATATGGATGGTTCTAGCACATCTTATTAATGATGGTTCTTGGGATTTTTCGCGATTATGTTTTGCCATTCGGGGTCATCTCAGGGAGGTTATTCAAGCCATTCCTTTGCCTTTATTTACTTCGGTGTAGGATACTATGTCTTGGAGTTTTTCTTCGAATAGTGCCTATTCGATTCGAGTAGCTTATAAAGCCCTTCTTTCGAAAGAGGTGTCTAATGTTTCAGGTTCGTCTACTTTTTTTATTGTGGAAGGTGGCTGGTCCACCAAAATTGAAACATTTTTTGTGGTTACTTGGGCACTCTTGTCTTTCGACAAATTCTTTGCGATTCTCATAGGGTTTGGCTACCTCTAATTTGTGTAGAGTGTGCTCTTTATATGCTGAATCCCCTTTGCATTTGTTGCGTGATTGTAATCGTGCAGTTGCACGGTGGTAGCAGTGGGATGTTCTTCCTGATTTTTTTATTGAGGCAGATTTGGTTGATTGGCTAGCTTTAAATCTGAGCGCTCGTGCTGTGGGTCCTTTTGGTTTTGCCTGGGCACATTGATTTCTGTGCAAGTATTTGGTGGTTGTGGAAGGCTAGGAACTTATGGGTTTTTCAAAGGTAGTTTCTTTATTTGACAACTTTGAATGGTTGTCTTTAAAGTTGCCATGGATGTCTCCTTGACTTCGCTTTCAAAACCGAAGCTTCAAGGTGTTAGGCGTTGGATTGGTTGGACTGCTCTGCCTACTGGTTGGGTAAAGTTGAATTGTGATGACAATTCTATTGTTAATCCTGGGCTGACCAGTGGTGGAGAGTTGTTGCGTGATTCTTTTGGTCATTGGCTAGGGGGTATTTGTTTCGAATTGGTGTTTCAACTATCTTGGTAGGGGAGTTATGGTCCGTTCGCGATGGATTGATTTTTGCATGAGAACACGGTTTTCGACAGGTTGTGGTAGAATCGGATAGCATGGAGGCAGTGAGGATGGTGACTTATGGTGTTATCTCTTCCCATCCCTTGTCTGTTGTGGTTGTGGATATTCAAGCTTTACTTGCTAAGAATTGACTTTGTTCTATTAAGCATGCATTTTGTGAAGGTAATTTTGCAACAGATTGTCTGACTAAATTAGGTCATAGCATTTCGTCAATTTTTCAAGTTTGGGAAGAGATTCCCGACGCCCTCTCCTTGATTATCTGAGCTAATACTTGTGGTATTTTTTTTATTAGATAGTTTTAGTTTTCTCTCATTTGTAACCAAAAAAAGTTTTTTTTCAAAAGTTTTTTTTCAAATGGATAGCCCAACTTGATAATGAGTGACAAATTTTCAAATGACTGATGATATGTGACAAATTTCAAATGGATAGCCCACTTGATAATTTTGCTTTCCTTTTTTCTCCCTTGTAGTCCCACACTGGTCCTCGGAATCGCCGAATTGGACATTTGTAAGTCGCAAAGGTACCACATCTTATGTGCCTTTTCTGAAATTCCAACCCTTTAAACTCTCGTCTTATTGTTAAATTTGTAGTTACAAGTGAATGGAATTGAAACTTCTTAAGCAGCGCAGAAGATTCCTCTGACTCGGTCATAAAGGGTTGCTTAAATTATATGCTTCAACTTTGTTGTATTTTCCTAGTTTATACTTTATAAACCTGGATATCCACGTGCTTTGAATACTAAAGGAATCAATAAACGTATCCTCCTCAGTGTGAAATGTATTGGAATATTCACAATAATTCTCAATTTTTCTAAATCAATTTTTTTAAATTCAAAATTAAACCAAAACTGACAATAATAACATTCCATATTAATTTGAAGAATGATAGTAATAAGATTGGTGAAAAAGACTAAACCTTAAATTAAATAATTGAAATAATTACAATTATTTAATTTAATTTAATTTAATTTTTTTATCATAAACTAAATATGCAAATTCATAAATAAACTATTTGAATTTAGTCACTCGTACCTTTTTAATTTTACCACAAGAAAACACAAAAGAAAGACAAAAGAGAGCTACATAGAGTGTATTGACTTTTTTTTCCTCTTTCCTAATATTAAATCAATCAATAGCTTTTTTATCAATTAATTTAATATTACTAATTGTGTTTGGAGTATTTTAAAATTTGAAAAAGTGAGCAAATTATTTATAATAAAATATTTTTAAATACTAGCAATTTCTTAATTTGAATAATGCAATTTTAGTCATTTAAATATAACTTTAACTTATAAACACAATTTAACATCTAAAAATTGCATTTGAATATTTAAAATTTACATCACATGATTAAAAAATTATATTTAAACGAGAACTTGATTAAAAATTTTACATAAAAATTTTAATTTAAATGTCTAAAAAATTTAAGTACATTGATTTATTGTTAATGACGTAAATTTAATTGTAGCAGTAACTTTCTTTACTTTTCGATCTCCATTTCCTTTACCACTTCTAGATCCCACTACCTTTTCACAAATGGCATTGCTTTCATATGCAATTTGCATCTCACCAGAACAATTTCCTTCCTCTTTTTTTTTTTTTTAAAATGCGTCTTTCAGCATAGAGAACTATAAGGTTGGGTAAGGGTCTCCCCTGAGTCAGGCTACATTTGCTATTTACACCGTCATCAATTTGGCCACTCAATTATCAGTCTTGGACAACTAGAGTCCTAGGTATATAATACATGACAAGATATGCCATACGTTGAATAAATAGAAGCTATATGTCAAATTTTTAATCAAAATTCAACAAAGGAAATTTTTAACATACTTCTAAAGTTCTTTTTTCATATAGAGGCAAAATATTGAATTCCATAAAATAAATATTTTCTAGTTCATTTATCTTATGTGAATTTTAGTCCAAATGCTATTAGGACTCGTGCCTTTTGAATGTTGGGTTTGTTGGTTGTGTATTTGTTAATTATTTAATTATGAATCATAAAGATAAAATCTCTGGAATAATTATTATGCAATTAGAAATTATAGTGTGATTATAATTATGAGATTCAAATTGTATTTTGTATTATTCCTAAAATGTTCCTAATCATAGTTTGATCAAGACGAGGTATTGATGAAATGGTTAGACTATCACATATTTATTTCTTTCTTATGAAAAAAGTAATCGATCTCATAGATTAAAGTGTGGAGATACTTAAATAAACATATAGGTGCTTATTAGAGAATAAGATTACTGAACTAACCCAATTATGAGAATCCCAAATGAAACATTACTTGTATGTCTGTGGATTATCTCATTATGATGGTTGTATAATTGATCCTTAGAATTGAGATTACCAAAGTTATCTCATGTAGAAATTACTATGTTTTGATACTACTTATGTTCTATTCTTGGAGTAGTTCAATTCGATAGTTATTGGATATAATATGGACTATGTAGAGATAGTTGAGTAAATCAATAAAGAATTCATTGTCCTAAAGTAGTTAAGGAGAATGTTCTGTTGTTCTTGATTAGTAATGATTTTGGAAATTTCTGGTCAGAGTAAATTGAAATTTGAAAAAGTTGTTTTCAAATAACAATTATAAATCATTTACTAATTAGCAAGAACGAACATGATTGAATAATTTAGAGTAGACACGAATTCCATACTTTAATTCCAATTAGATCATTAGATGACGAAAGGATTAATTTATACATTATAGCCATGCACAGACAGTTTAAGTCAAACCACTTTAACATTTCTAATATTTGGGTAGTCATGACATATTGTTAGATGTCAATCATGATCTATGATTATAAATTATTTAATTAGGGAATTAAAGACAAATTAAAAGGATTTTTAATTTATATGATTCTAATTATGAATTAGAATTAGAATTTATAATCATGGCTAACATATTAGAAACCTAATGGATCACACATAAAAGGTCTATAAAGGAGAAAGTGAAATTTGAATTAAGTTAGACTTAATTGAGAAGTTTTTAAAACTTTTAAGATCAATATGTGATATTTGATCTTATAAGGATTAATTCATAATTATAATTAAAGTTTGACTTTAGTTATAATTTTAATAAAATCCAAGAACATGAAAAATAAGATTTTTTTATATAAAAGGAAAAATTAGAAAAATTTGGAGCTAACACTTCTTACATTTTTCCTCTCAAATTAGATTGAGTTTTTTCTGAATAGATCTGTGGATACCATTAGAGGCCGAACGATTGAACGGATCGTGTGGATTGACGGATTCAAACAAACAGGAAATTGTAACAAGAAATCGAAACAGGTTAGTATAGCTTTGTTAATTTCTTGTTTTATGTTTCTAATTAATTTTTTTATTAAAATTGATTCTACAAAAAAAATTATTCTTTACGCTGTACTTAGATTCGATATTGTGTTATTTCACTGATAGGGTTACATTTTATGTGATTTTTATCTTATACCAAAATTTAATATGACTTTAAATTATTGGTCTTACTTTTGAAATTATTATAATTTTTTCAAGGGAGACCACATTATTTAAAAACATCCTACCTAATAATATATCTATAAATAATGTTTATATTTGTTAAAAATATCTAAAATCTAAATACACGTTGAAGTAAACTTGAAGGCCATCCAAAAATCCTAATAATGTTAACAAGAGAGCCTAAATTAGAAACACTACACCAGAAACCACATTTGACTATAAAAAAATCGTCACTAAAAGTCCCAAAATTGTCGCTAATGGTCATTAGCAACGATTTATATTCGTCATAAAAAACGTCGCTAAATCCCCGTAGCTGAAAGCTATAGGCGACATTTTTTACTAATCGTTGCTAATAGTTTTTTTTACGCTTTATTTTCATAGCTAAAAAATATTAGCGACATTTTGAGAAATCATTTTTAATAAATTTTGACTACGCTTGGTTTTCGTAAAGAAAAATTATTACCTACATTTTCTAAAACGTAGCCAAAAGTTTTTAGCTACATTTCCAGAAACGTAGTTAAATATTTTTAGCTACGTTTCTAGAAACGTAGCCAAAGGTTTTTAGCTACATTTATGAAAAAGTAGCCAAAAAGTTTTACCTACGTTTTTTAAAACGCAGCCAAATATTTTTAGCTACATTTTATAAAATGTAGTCAAATTTTAAATGTACATTTTAACAAAATATTATCTCGTGATGATTATAATTATTTGTGACATTTTTAATCCATATTATTATATATAATATTTAGATTTGTTTTATTGTTAATTTATTATAAAAAATAATTGACATTTTGAAACATTTTATATAAAAAGTAAAATATCATTAAATTATACCAATAAAAATAATATTCTTTGTATATAAGATTTTAATTACAACCTTAACAATTCTTAAAAACAAATAATAAATACAGAAACCAATATATAAATTATAAATGTTAAGACGACTAGGTAGGTTTGTTCATGTTGATAAGAGCAACTTCATACCTCAGTCATCATATAAGAAAGATAAGTGACCGGAACCTCCAAAGATTTGATCTCCACCAATTGTTTAGAGCATATACCTACTAAGTGTTTTTGCTCATGTATCTACATAAATAAGACAGTTTGTAAATTTTACAAAACATGATCATAACAATAAAGACAACCAGTTAGCATAGACATATTTGATTTATCCTTGAGATAATAACAAAAACATAAATTTAGAAATATCAAATAATCTATTTTGAAGATCCACAAACTGTGGTACAAGTAATTACTAACTAATTCAAAAAACTTTTTTGTTCAACTATGAACATCCCATATATAATTGCATTGAACAACTAAATGAAACTAGAAGCACCGTATTTTGGGTGCAAATGTAGAAAAAAAAAAATTAGAAAAGCACAATCACAGAAGAGTTATATAATAAGAAGTTGCATTTGAAATTATAACAAGAAGAAAGGAGACTTGTGTAAGGCAAGAACACAAGTGAATTTGTTAGTGTGCTGAAGATAATATAGAAAATAGAGGACCTGCTTAGTCTCCCTTAGTAGTATATACATATAAATTTGTTGCCCATACATGTCCAAAGCTAATTCTAATTCAAGTTTTTCTTTCTGTAACTCCTCAACCTGAAACAGATTCACACACTCAGGTTAACAACTCTAGTCAAACTAATCACATATAAATGCCAAACAGAGAAAAAAAGAGTAAATATAAGAATAAGAGAATTTGTACATATTGGTCACTTGTGTCCAAAAAAGTAGAATACAAACCCTATCTTTAACATTACCCATACTTATTGACATAGAAATTTGATGAATAATAGTATACAATTATTATCAATCCTAGACCTTAAGAAAGGTACAGAAGTAGAAGAAAATTCAAGTATTTAAGTCAACAACAAATACTTCTAACATTTCATCCTGTCGTAACCTATAATTGCTAGACAATGAAGTAAGAGTGCAAAGTTTAGGGGCTAAACTTAATACAACGACCAGAAAAGAAAAAGGAGGGGAAAAGGAAGGGATTTGAATAATAAACCTTCAAGAAGCGACCCCTCTGTTTTTGACAATCATTTTGCACTGGTAGGTGGAGCTGCTATTGGCCAGAAAAGAAGCTCCGGAAAGCAAACGTGTGGCCAGGAGTAGTGTAGTTTAACATGAACGATGAAACCGAATACCCCATATCCCTTCCCTTACCAGTTGTGCCTAATATGCTTCCCATTGTCCTTTTTTATAACAATAGAACCTTCCCATTCAATCATTTAAATTAATTTCGGAAAATGTAAAATTTCCAAATCTCATATTCGGATTCTCTGTAGAAAAAGGAAAAGATGGTTCCATAGTTGAATTGGTTATACATCTGTTACATGTCTATTCCTTTTTTGCTGCCTTTCATTTTTATACCCCAAAGAAGCTAAAGTTGTGGAGGGCTACCATTTTATAAATCAATTGTGAACTTTATCCAATGCAATATTGGAGAGTTTAGTATTACTTAAATATGGCCACTTAATAAAGTGCGTGCTAGCAATCAAAACTAAGGTGCCCATAAATAGTAGAAAGTCGCATTTTCCTAACATTTTGTGGAATGGATGCAAGTCGAACCGTATTTGTTGCTTTAACCTATATATTGTGATTATTAATTAGAATATCAAGCACGCTACGTTTATGTATAATTTCAAAACGCTCAAACAATTACCAATCAAACCTTTTAATTTCCTTACTTTGATAGTTTGATTTCATACATTGTGGTCTTTACTTGAGATCCTTTTAATTAAAATATTTGAAATATCCCTTTTAGTTATTGGTTTATAGGACTTCATAGTTCTTTTCTTTAGGCTGTTACATTTTTCTAGTCTACTCAAAGGTTACTTTTATCTTCTGAAAACTTTAAAAAATATTTTTTATGGTTCTGTTTTTGTTTCCTTATTTTCAGTCATAATTTGAAAATTCTAAATTGTTTTATAATATAAATATTAAAAAATTTAAAATTAATTGAATAAAAAATTCCCAGAAATGATTGGATTTAAAATGAATACAAACTTGTTTTAGAACAACAAGAGCTCTATTGGTCGCAATGAGGGGAGAAGCGGATTCGAATGCACAAGAAATTAGAAGGCTATACCAGAGATGACCATGTTTGTATGGTGGCTAAAGTTATCAACACCGTACTATGCTCGGTACTGAATTGAGTTCTGCAATAGAATTATACTGGTATCGGTTGGTATTGGGTATCATTTTGAGACATTTTTTAAATTTATAAAATAGTCCTTAAAATTTTTAAAAATTGCA
Source organism: Erythroxylum gracilipes (assembly GCA_026413385.1). Lineage (NCBI taxonomy): Eukaryota > Viridiplantae > Streptophyta > Magnoliopsida > Malpighiales > Erythroxylaceae > Erythroxylum > Erythroxylum gracilipes. Next base: position 11,496 of record JANZLC010009833.1, read on the forward strand.
AAATAATCAATATTGGTATATTATACTGTTGTACTGTATACTTTACTAATTTACTGTTTACATCAACCATACTTTTCAAAAATTTTAATAATAAATAATAATGATAATTAATATGAAATAACAATAATTTTTAAATATTTTACATATAAATAATAACCACAATTAATATAAACAAAGACAAT
>JANZLC010009843.1:0-11677 GCA_026413385.1 Erythroxylum gracilipes
GGAAAATCATTAATGACACTTTCCAAATAATTTTTCAAGATCAATAACTCCAAATTCTCTCAATTCTCAACCAATTACAGTTATAACCAAATAGACCGGGAATGTCAATGTATGCATGTACAAAAAATTTCATGTGCAACAATTCATTTTTCACAATACAAATATGTCACATAATGCATGAACACATAATTGCATTTCGAACCCCTTACTAAACACTCAAAATTCCCATTTTACCCTTCCCGCTGGAACCGAGATGCTACATATCTAACTTATCCTGTTATAAAAAATTTGGATTTACATTCACAGAGGTAATCCATGATGTGGGCATTGTCAAAGCATCTCCTTGAATCTCTCCTAAATCTCATACAATGATTCTCCTTCATTTTGGGAGTATGAAGAGCTGTCGTTCCTCAGCTTCACATTCTTTGGAGTATGAAAATATTTTAGTAGAAAATTTTCCGCTATTTAATCCTAAGTGTTCGATGACAAACATGGCAACGAGTTTAGCCACTTCTTAGCTTTTCCTCTCAAAGAGAAAGGAAATAGACACAAAATAAGCGTGAATTATGGTTGTTAGATAATATGCATCAATTATGGTTGTTTGATAAAAAATCAAAAAATCAAAAACTTGATTGACCTATTTCGTAATAGTCAATATTATAATAAACCACAAGTGCACGGTAAAGCTTTAGTTAGTACCGGAAAGTACGGGACGATTTGTATAAAAACTATGAATAATAGCACTTACCCTTCCTCTATTATCTAGCCTAAGGATTTATTTTAGATTTTTTATAAAAAGAAAATAAAAACTAAAACAGTTAAAGAAATAGGAAACAATACTGAATGTAAAGACAGTGGAATTCACTTAGGAAACTATCGTTATCAGAAATTAGTATCTAGGTTTGAATCCCCTTAAACCCTTAACATATTGATCTTTTATCATGCAATTATTTTGTTGATGTATTGGGCTGTGAAGACTCCTTTGATATGCTAATAGCTGACTTTGAGTCTACTAACACCTAATCCTAAGGTCTCTATCCAAATTACTCAAGTTAAATCTTATAGGATTGCATTACCGATTTATGAGTCCCTCTATTAAGTTTGACCCTAATTCGAAAGATTTATGTCATCCTATCTTTAGGATTGTAATCAACTCCTAATTACGGTAGACCTATTCATATTAAGATTTCTCAATCTCTATATATGATATCAGATTATGATATAACATTCTTGGGCTATTAGAAAATAAATAAAGCTCGTAATCAGATCATAATATATTAAACAACCAATTGCATTAATAAAATAATCAAATCATATCAAAGTATTAACAAAAGGTTCATCTAGCCAAAATACAAACTGAAGGTTTTGCTACATATTATCAAACATGAAATCAAACATACATTGAAAGAAAAACAAATGGAAAACAATGGGTTCATAATTCTAAATCTCCCTGATTGTCTTTTATCAAATGTTCTTACAATGTAGAGGCTTAATCTTGGATTTTGATGAATCTTTCGATGAAATCTTCAGGTTTCCCACGTTCCTGGACCAAAATCGCATCTTGAGGCCGAACCCACTTCTGGAAATTGCCTCCCAAAGTCTCCTTTGGCTGCCCCTTTCTAAAAAATCTTTTTATCACTAAATTTAGGTTTCTGGGGAGATGAACAATTTCTTACATAACCGTGCATCAAACTGTGCACAACCAAAATTGTTTGAAAATTGCGAAATTGCAGGGGTAAATGCACAACTGAACATTCCTTCAAGTTTTTGACCTTGATATCTTCATATTTAGTCACAATTTCTACATATAAATTGTAGCTCCACTTCTCAGCTTTCCAACAGATCCTCTTTGGTTTAAAAAATATCCATGTTGTGAAAGTTATGGGCTAAAAACCAAGGGAATGTCAAAATTTAGATCAGGTCAAGACAGACTTCATATCTCATTCTCAACATTTTTAGCACTTCCAAAGAGCACTTTTGGGCCTCAAGTTGTACATAGGAATTTTAGACCAGGATGTTGGCTCGAATTTGAGCTTTTAGATCTCATAACCTTCAAATATGTCCATGTAAAGCTCTAGTGTTCAGGTTGCCAATTATGCAAAAATAAGTTTTACTTTGAACAAACGGTTGCTAGTCTAAACAAATTTAAAAAACTATGAATCTGGGCTTCCAAAAAATCTTGAGATGTCCTCTCATTATTCTTTGAAGACAACATTTATATTCAAAATCTCCAACTATGTTAAAAATCATGCATAGCTTCTATGTGTCAATCTTCGCTTTATGTTATATATTCATCTGAATTCTTCTCCTTTAAGTGCATAAAGGCAATTATCACCTATAAAAGCACTTAGAGTGAATTAAGTGCCAAATATATAACAAAAGTATTAAATATTAAGCAAAAACACATCAAATATTAGGTATCTATCAAATATCCCTACACTTAAGCGTTTGCTTGTCCTCAAGCAAATCATTATCAAAATTATAAATTTTACAGCATCAATCCACCACCAACCTAAATCCTTCCATTCATACAATACATCATCATATCCTATCGAATCAAATTAATATACAAGCAGAATCAATTTATCCTAAAATTAACTTCATTAGTAATATTAATAGTAATCACATCAACAATAGCATTGAAATCAAAAGCACACTTCTTTACACCCTCACCAAGTTTTCACTTAATGACCTCAAGTGTTTAGGGTGAAAAGTCATTCAAAACTCTCAATCAATGCATAGCAAAACTCTTACCATATGTTTATAGTAAAATCACATCTCCACCACACATGTACAAACTAGAAACAAGAATTAAAAGGTCTTTGTGTGGGTTGTAATAGGGTTTAGGTACGGTATGATTGAGATAATAAAAGGGGTTAAGTAAAGGAAATTTACTCAAAAAACGTTATAAGACTTGGTTACAAACACATAGGTCCTTTCATCACAACTCTGTTAGTACCATAAATTTATTCTTTTTCTTTTTCTTTGTTTGTTTGTTCTCTTTTATAATTAACATTCAATACTAAAATTCAAAAAATGTTGGACCTTTCACAAATTTCAAGTCTCAATAAGTAAATAATGTAAATAACCTTTAAAGTTCAAAACAATAAAAAGTTCTTCAACGAAAAATAGGATAAAGGTTAATATATAGGTTTAATCAAAGAAAAAGACTAAGGCTCAACTTGATTACTCCTAAAGGCAAATTTTTGGGTATGGTAATTTTCAAAGTAATAGGCCAAAATAAGTTACTGAATCTAAGTTCTTTTATCATGTTAATGCTTCTAACTTAAAAAATAATCTCAACATGCATAATAAAAGCAACTTCTAGAATTATCTTACTATGTAATGATAACACACAAGAAAGAAAGATAAGAGTTTTAAAAATTTTGAAAATTAGCTCTTTGGCTCTTCGACTCAAAAGTGGGTACATGTGTGTAAATAATATGCAACCAATTCAAAACAATCTTCAACAATATTCAATGAGAACATAGAGTATTAATGGACAGATTCAACTAATTCAAGATATTAGTTAATGAAATTTATAATCAAGATTATAATAAGCTTGAAGAAATTAGTTTAAAATTCATTAAACCCATCCCCATAATTAAAGTCATACATTGTCCTTAATATACATAATATAAACATGAATAATGAGTGAGAGGGTTGAGATGGTACTTTCCTGAATATGATAATTTTGTTCTAATTTTGATCCATCGAATAGTAACTACACCCTTGTAAAATATGAAAGAAAAGGATAAAAAGAAACCAAAGAAATAATATAATGGAAAATAAAATCATATACTAACACAAAATCAAAAGCAAGATAATATCAAAATTGAAACTAAATTAAAACTAACTCATGGGTTGCGTCCTATGCAGTGCTTCTTTATTGTCGGTAGCTCAATGTAACCTGCATGTTTAATGTCATTTTAGATCAATAATTTGCCGCTTGCTTCCACCTTGTTCTCCACAAAGTGATTTTATAGCTTGTAACAAGCCACATGTTGTAAGATAATTAGAAGGACATAATTGATTATATTAATAAAACCAATAGATTCCATTAATTCCACTTTTAATGGCAAACTATTAAAAACATAAGGAATAACAAAACTGCCTGTATCATCGGCTAGCTTAAATAGTTTGTCTTTGAGGAAGTGGTAACCCTCCATACTTAAGGTCACTACCAACACCTCATGAGTAGTTTCCTTACTTGGTTATTCCACCAATTCTTCCTCAACCACCTCTACCCATTTGTCTTTTACTTCTTCTAAGATAAAGTCTTCTAGCTCATCTTCTTCAATTCCCTTCTGCCACTCCTCTACTTTCTCTTCTTGGATGGAGGTTTCTTTGTCTTTTTATTGAGGAAGCTTTTCCTTATTACTAAGGGTGATTGCCTCTCAATCAATAGCATCAATTCTGTAGAACTAGGCAAACTCCCTTACATCTCATCAAACAATATATCTACCAGTTAATCAATTTGATTCACCATATTTTGTATACAAGCCTCAGTGTCCTAATGCCTCATATTTAATAATCTTGAATAAAATTGATCATATTTTTCATAACAGCAGTTACCTCCTCGCCTTCATGAAATGTATCTTCATTCATGAAATTCACTATTGCTTGTTCTTCACTCTGAGGTGATTGGAAGCTCAAATTAAACTCGTTATATGTTGGTGAAGAAAGTCTCTCGTTAAATTCATGTTGACTAGCTACTCTCTCGGAAAGGCATTCCATTGGTTTATTTGTAACACTTTCTTTTTCTTCCTGAATCTCTTTTTGAAATGTCCCTCCAGTCATAAAGCTAATCCTTGTCTTTTCTTCACTCTCAAATTTATGTCAATTAGCTATCATTTTAACAAGGATTTTCATTAATTATTTTCCAGAGTTGGCTCGTTAATTGGAGGTACTTGGTATTGTAAGTATTCAACTGGAACATGATTATTTCATCTATAGGCACAAGAATTGCTCCATTTTGAATTGTAGTTGTTCTTATATACTACACCATGAGGTTGATAGCATAAGTTCGATCGCTTCCTTATATGTGTTGGTGCTCGACATTCATGATTGTAGTGATAACTCCCACCAATGACATGACACAGCCTAAAGATCAGTTGGGCTTCCAAAAATATATGAGAACACCCCTCTCTCCAATATGATGATGATATAGATCGCGAAGACATATTTTGGCTCTCACAAAAGTTTTGCCTGCTCCATCCTTCCATTGTGAGCTGTGGCTTTGATAATGAATCGTAATTCCTATAATAAACTACAAACTCAATATCAAGTAGAGAAATTCAAAAGATAATTAAATTAATAAGTCACAAATAGAACAAGATATAATTAAATAAAAGACAATAAATACAATAGCAAAATAAAAATAAAATAAAATAAAAACAAAGATAAAACAAAATAAAATGAAAATGACTATAGTAATAGCATTCAGGCTTTCCTAATATCAAAGTCCCTAGCAACAACATCAAAAACTTGATTGACCTCTTTCGTGATAGTTAATATTGTAATAAACTGTAAGTGTACGTCGTAGTTGTAGCTAATATCGGTAAGTATAGGTTGATCCCACGAAGACTATGAATACTAGTACTTACCTTCCCCTATTATCTAACCTAAGGATTGATTTTAGATCTTCAATAAAAAATAAAAACTAAAACAATTAAAGAAATAGGAAATGATAATGAATGCAAAGACAGTAGAATTCACTCAAAAAATTATCGTTATCATAAATTAGTATCTAGGTTCAAAACCCCTTAGACCCTTAACATATTGATCTTTTATCGTGCAATTCTTTTGTTGATGTATTGGACTGTAGAGACTCCTATGGTATGCTAATAGCTAACCTTAAGTCTACTAATAACTAATCATAAGGTCTCTTATCGAATTATTTATGTAAATCTTATAGGATTGCATTACCTATTTATGAATCCTATTAGGTTAACCCTAAATTGAAAGATTTATATCATACTATCTCTAAGGTGCAATCAACTCCTTCAAATTACAGTAGATCTATTCACACTAGGATTTCTCAATCTCTACGTATGAAATCAGATTATGATATAATATTCTTGGGTTACTAGAACATAAATAAAATGCGAAATCAAATCATAATATATTAAACAACCAATTGTATTAATAAAAGAATCAAATCATATCAATGTATTAACATAAGGTTCATCTAACCAAAATACTTACCAGAGGTTTAGCTACATATTATCGAATATGAAATCAAACATATATTGAAAGAAAAACAAATAGAAAACAACGAGTTCATAATTCTAAATCTCCCTATTTTTCTCTATCGAATGTTCTTGCGATGTAAAGGCTTAATCTTGTATTCCGATGGATCTTTCGATGAAATCTTCATGTTTCCCATGTTCCTGGACCAAAATCGCACCTTAAGGATGAACCCACATCTAGAAATCACCTCCAAAAGTCTCCTCTAGCTACCCTCTTTCTGAAAACATCTTTTTATCACAAAATTTAGGTTTCTGGGGAGATGCATGGTCTCTTGCACTGTCGTGCATCAGACCGTGCATAACAAAAATTGTCTGAAAAATATGAAAGTGCATGACTGTGCATAAATGCACAGGCAGATGCATGACTATCCATTCCATGACTATACAATTCTTCATATAAATTGTAGCTCCGCTTCTCAACTTTCCAAAGGATCCTCTTTTTCTTAAAACAAGGCCTTGTAGTGGAAGTTATAGGCCAAAAACCAAGGGAAGGTTAGAGTTGAGACTGGGTCGAGACAAACTTCATATCTTGGCTTATAGCCCTCCAAATTAAAATGTAACAAACCTTATATGGAACCTGCAACCATCTACATACATGACAACCAAATTCCTGTACAAATAATCATGACATATATTTCTATTCATTTATAAGTATTGTTATTACACATTTTTCTATTCAATGCTACACATATACATATTACAAAATTTCATATCATTTAACATTATCATTGTAAATTAGTATTACATCCTTACATTTACATGGTAATCTAAAAGAAAACACACAATTTCCTTTCTTCATTACATGTACAACCATCTTTAACTAAAAACACATTCCAAAATTACTTTTTCTCCTATTTGCTAGATGTTCCTTGTACCTCACTCCTATTACTTAGACCTACATGGATTAACACTCGTGCTAAGCTTGAAAGCTTAGTGGGGGAAACATTTAGTTTAGATGACCACTCACAGCAGTCATCTGCCAAGCACATACATTTATGAACATCACAACTCACATACCATAAATTCACATTCATAAACCAAACATTGATATTCAATGCTCATATAAACAATGACGGAATAGTTAAGCAGAGCTTATAATGCAAATATACATCAACATATTATCTATATGGCGAAAATGCATATTTATAAGCCAAATATTGATATTGATCACTTATTGATACAAATTATCAATATAATTGCACATCATTAAAATTTATCATTACAACTAATTCAAATGCTCATCGATACCAATTATTCATGTTTTCATGATGTATTTCTTATTTATGACTGTTAAGTTTCCTTTCTATGTTAAGCCTTGTTGAATGCAAACCAAATTACTAATTTTATGCTCAAAACTGTAAGTAAACGGGTCGTAACTTGTAGTAAAACTCATATATCGATCCCACAAGGAATGTGCTAAGGCACGACTTAATTTAGGTTGTTCTTTGTTTAAGAAACCAATTCAATCAAATTTAAAAAGATAAGTAAAATAAAGACAACTAAAGGTAAAAGGAAACAAAGCAACTTAAACCAAAATCATAAACCAAAACTTGGAGAAAATCAAGATTAAAAATTAGGACTTGTCATTATCCCTATTTGCTCCCCTCTGGTTAATTGATTCAATTTATGCTTAGCCCAAGATTTCCTAAAATTTTAGCTACCCTCTCTCAAGGTCCAACTAAATGTCACTAGTTAAATAAATTAAGATTAACTTTGGGATCTCTAGTTATGCAAAGTTTTTCCTAAATATTCAACTAGATATGAACCTATCCTATAAGTAGTGTATCAATTTATTAAAATCTCTTCCTAATAAATTAATAACTTGTTATTTATAGTTCAATTAAATGTCAACTCTCATTGTACATTTAACACAAATCACTAGGCTCACTCTCTCGATTTGTTGCAAGGTTTGAGCTCAATAAATAACACAAACATTTGTATTATTGAATCAACAACTGAAGGTTCACAAATAATTCAAAAAACAAACCCTAAAAAATATTTTAGCTAATCATAATGTCACTAACATCCCCAACAACCAAATAATCCATGATAAACATACTAGGAGAGAAAAAATCAAAATAAGAACTAGATGAGGCGAGCTCCTCCTCTTCTTTGCCCGAATCTAAAAACTCTAGATGACGGAATGCTCTTTGCTCAATTGGGAATGAAAACCTTGATTCTCCACCTACCCCTAGGCTCTCAATTTGTCTTTTAACTCCCAGAGGCTAGTTTTCATGACACCCTTCAACCCTAGGGATTTGTGACATTATATATCTAAAACCCTAAAAAAAATAAGTGAAACCCGCGTGACTCCTCGGATTAAGCATCCCACGATCGTGGGAATTATCCTTGTGATTCCCACGATTGTGGGTTAATGTGACACAAACTTTCTCTATATATTTCCCAAGATCATGGGAAACATGCCCTTTCCCATGGTCGTGGGTTTTTGTTCTTCAACAGCTCCGCTTCTCTTCTCTTCTCTTCTCTTGGCCCCTAGCTCAATCACGAAGGTGTCCACCCTCCATTCCTACACTAAAATGATCAATTCTTACCTTAAATCAACATCAAACACAAAAGAACAACCATGAAGATCAAACTAAACAAAAACACACAAAACAAGTCGTAAAACACAATAATACTGACCTATTATGCAAGAAACACATGCCAAATACTTAGAAAAACACACAATAATGCACAACTATCAAGCCTGTACATTTTTTATTGGTCTGGATAATGGGTGTTGTGGATATACGGAGATATCAAACTCTAGATACCTGAAAGTATCAAACTGTGGATACTCAAAAGTATCAAACTGTAGATACCCGAAGGCATCAAATTGTCGAGACATTATAGTCTCAAATGAAGACACCATTAGCGTCAAACTGTAACAGTTGCACTATAACCCTATAATCATGCCTATCTATCTACCAACAAGACAATAGAGCAGGCACTCTAACATTTCCTTTAATCATTTTCCAATTTGAAAATTCATATATTAATAAGTCGTATAATATACATTTCAAGTCATAAAATCTGTATGTGTTCGACATGCAAGTCATAACTAATCACCATTAGAAGGGTAATCAAACTTGTATAATCATACTATACACATATGAGCAATAAATATGCATACAAATCATTTATGTATATGTAAGTTTTCTTTGGAATGCATTATGCTCGATCTTAAATTTCAATGTTCAATCACCCAATTCATATATGATAAGTCAATCACCCAATTCACATATGATAAATCCTATTTCATTTATTTCTAGGTTTTTGAAAAGTTCCATACATATTAAAAAGGGTTTGGATATGATCTGGTAAAAATCAAAAGCAAAAACAGAGTTAAAATAGTGCAATTTGGGTTAAGCCCAAGGTGGATCTAAAAATAGACAAACAATCAGTCTAGGATCAAATCATATGATGGACTCCAATTTTTCCTTAATAAGAATATAGAAAACGTTAGAATTATTATTTTAGGTCTTCTAGAAATTTGTTCCCCTATGTCTCTAGTTTCCATAGAACTAACAATCAGACCATTTGAACTTCCCAATCATGAGATATAGAACAAATACCATAAGCTACTTCAAAATAGGGGCAGCATCAGGTCACCATTTTTTATCTCAATTTCCCATGTCATAAATCTAGAATTAAGTCAAAGTATCTTGTAGAGTTTTATATTTCTATCTCAAGTTTGATATGAAACTAAAATCACTCAATTTGGAGGTATGTAGGCTGAGTTATGACTCAAACAATGTGACTAGTTCAATAAAACCTAGACAAAATTCTACTACAAGATACTCTCTTGTCATATACAACCAATTCTATGCAAGATAACACAAAATAACACCAAAGCATCATCCCAGGAACCATTCCATATCCAAATGAATCTTTGTATCCATTCAAACATACACACAAAGAAAAAATTGTAGTCCCAACCCTTAAAATTGGCACACGAGTTCTTATAATAATTTATCTTTGTATCCATTCAAACATACACATAATGAGAAATTAGACTAATTGTAGTCCCAAATCTTAAAATTGGCAAATTAGTTCTTCTAATACTTTTCCTTCCCTTCCTCTTTGGCTTTGCTTAAATCAACAAATGAAAAATGATGAGATGAAGAAGGTGACATGGAGACGAGAAAAGCCTAAAGTTAAGCCATCAAAGTGTCATCCATCTCCCCTCACCATATGCCTTTTCATGAATTTTCTAGTTTTAGACACATGTTTCAATCCCATTGGACCATATGTTACAATCCTATTAGACCATATGGCATAACCCCATTAGACCACGTGTTACAATTATTAGACCATATGTTACAATTCTATTGGATACACACAAGCTTTAATCTTCTTTGTCACACATACTTTAATCCAATTGGTCCATGTGTTAACTTTAGAAAAAATGCATATTGGTCCTTCTTCTTCTTTTAATTCCCACATTTTTCTACAATCTTATCAATTAATTTCATTCACCTATGTCTTAATTTTTTAATGGCATAAATTTCATGTAATTTGGTTAATTATATCAGGGGTTAAACCCTAAAAACTATAGGTTGTTTTAAAATAAGGACAACAACCAGAACTCAACTTCAAACCAGAATTCAAAAATCTTATAGGCAGAGTCAAATTATGATTCCTTTATTAAAGTGTTAAATGTTGGGACACGATCTCGAAACCGGACCCCAACCGGAAAAATGGAAAACAAAAACGAAAACAAACAAAGTGCGAAAGCGAATCAAAAGCAAACGCGATCAAACGCGTGCAGAAACAAACGAGCGGAAGCGAAAGAACAGATCCTAGACTGATTCCGAGACCCGGAAGTGGGTCAAAACAAAAAGTGCAAATCATATCAAAACGAAAGAACAAATAACAAAGCAAAACAATTCGAATTATCGAATCGGAAGCAAACCGTTAACCTCTGAAAAAACGGATCCTATTACTGGGCTCTGATACCATAAATGTTGGGACCCGATTTTAAAACCAGACCCCAATCGGAAAAACAAAAAATAGAAACGAAAACAAACAAACGGTTCGAAACGAACTGAAACAAATTCCGACATCCGTAGCATATATTTTCGAAACTAAATTAGCATTGGAAACCCTTAGACTAAGCCAATCCGAAATTCGGTGTAATTTTTTTTCTTTCATTAAGACGCACACATGTCTATATATCACCAATTCAAACCATATACAAAAGCAACTCAATTTTCCGAATTGGAAATTCATCCACATTCAAATTTCAATTCACTTAACTCATACACAAAAAGCACTTCAATATTTCCAATCCATCAACACAATTCATCGGACCTCCTGTCCGAAATCCATATCTCAATCACATTCATGTCTCAATTCATAATCATATGCAATTCCCATTCATATCCAATCATACTCAAATTTATATTTCAAATCAATACACAATT
>JANZLC010009860.1:0-11676 GCA_026413385.1 Erythroxylum gracilipes
CATCGAGAGCTTCGCAAGTGATCAATACATGGATCAGAATGACAACGTTCCGTTCAGCCAAAATCTGGCAGAACCACACTTCAGTATTTGTACTTAGATAGATTCTAGGAGAAAATGAGGCTTTTGTTTCATGAGTCCCAACACAAGAACTCCTTCTGGGAACATTTGAGAGTGGAATACAGTGAAGCTGATACACCTACACCGATAAAGCTGGAAAAGGACGGTCTTCCAGTAGTCAGAATTATATATAACATTCTCTACATTTATATAGAATCTATAATCAATATTGTTTTATGAATATAATAAATAAAATCTAACGTACATAATAATTTATATTCTATCTAATGACTTGTTTAATTTTTTTTACCTTGTTTTATATATATTGTTTTATTTATTTTATTACCTATTTTATTTTTTTTTATCTATATGTATGTATTTATTATTATTATTATTTTATGTCTATTTTATTTTTAGTTATTATTATTTTATTATTTTAATATGTATATGTATATTTTATGTGTATATATATATATTATGTGGTTTATCCAAAGCTGGCCCTGGGTGAGGGCAGGCAATGGCACCAGCCTAGGCCCCAATTCATAAAGAATTAAATAGGTAACAAAAAGGGCCCCATTTTTTTTTTGTTCTTTATGAAAATTTTGATTTTTACAAAGAGCAACAAAAGAACCCCTATTTTATTTTTTTGTTCTTTATAAAAGCTCACTCTTAATTATTATAAAGAAAAAAAAGGTAAAATAAGAATCTTTTTTATTTGCCCAGGGCCTATAAAACTTCAGGATCGTCCCTGGGTTTATTAGAATTAGTCTCTCTACTTATTAGAGATAAGATTGAGTATTACTATACTTCTCTAGTATTTACATATTAGGGAACTATAATTTAACAAAGGCTGAATAGATGAAAGATTTTGGCATTCTCTTAAATTTAAGATCTTTTTAGAGATTTACTTATTTAAAAAAGTACTTTTATTATTTTAGGCTATTTAAAATTAATTTATAATATTGCAAATTAAATTAAAAATTTGATAAATGTTAGAATAGTTATATAAGTTTTGTCATGTATGTGGAAAATTTTATTTAAATAACTTATTAGATCGTTGATAAAATTTAATTTTTTAATATTACAATCTATTATTAATAATTTAATATAAATGTTTTAAATATTAATAAATTATAAAAAATCACAATTATCCATTTCACTCTTCAACCATTATTCCATAAAAGTTGGCTTTTTGTGGTTGAAGGGTGGAAGTGGGACTTCTTTGCTAATAATATAAGAGACAAAAGAAGAAATCACTTCTTCTTTTATGTGCTTTTCAGACCTCTATATTGTGCTTCAGGACTAATGTGTGACCAAAAAGAGTAAACTTTTGCTTTTTGCTTTTTATGATCGCTTGAAGGGTCCTTGTAGCCGTTTGTGTGGATTAAAGTTAAGGATGGTAAAAGAGTTTGACCTAATTTGGTTCAATTTGAAATTAATAAAATTAATTTAAGTTAACCATGTTATTAAGAGTTCAAGTTTGTTAGACTGAAATTAAGAATCACAAAACTTTTCCACTTTCGAAGTTTTTTTTTTGAAATAAAAGAATCAGAGCAATAGCTACCTTTTGGATACATACTGAATAAACCTTCAGATTGATATAATAGTCTGCAAATTAAGTTAATTGGGTATTCTGCACTAGGCAAGTCTCATACAACAGGCTCGATCAAAAGAGTGTAAGTAGGAAAAATCGAACACATAACCATTTGATCCTATACCCTACTGCTCCACCAATTCAATCACCCCTAAAGAGCTCCAAGGTCGAATTGTTGAAGACTTTTTGAGGATGGTTAAATATATACTTAAAATTTTAAATAAAAATGACATTATTTTAATTAAAAAAGTTTATATTTTGAAATGGTTACGACTCAAAACTTAAATTTAATAGAAAAAAACTTGAATCTAACTCAAACTTTAATCAACTCAAATTGTGCTTATCGGCTTTAGGTGGGATTAGAAATAATTAGGCTGACCGAACAAGCTTTGTTAAGCCTATCACTTACATTGTATTCTTGATTTTGGACTTTTTAAATTAGGAATAATAATAGGCAATTCATAAGTCTAGATTGAAATATTTTGTAATAGGTTAATTTATGAGCCAAGCACAGGCTAAGGTAATCTCGTGATTTAACTATTTTAAACAAAACGATATTATTTTACTTAAAAAGTTGGGCTTCGAATAGGCATAAAACTTAAGTAACTCAAGCCTAAACTTAATTAAAAAATCATTTAAAAAAATTAGCATACTTTAAACATTATAAAAATATCTATTTGTTATTTGCATCCTAAAAAATAATATTTATATATTTATTAAGAACAAAGGTTGTACGAAGGTCAGAAAGATTGGGTAATTATGCAAAAACTACATGTCGTGTGCAATCAGTACATTGATTCAATATTTCGGGTCAAGGCCTCTGCTCCAAGCCCAATATTTCGGCTTCCAATGACAACCATGAAAAGAAGAGAAGAATAGCGTGGAATCCAATGCTCTTTTTTCTTTTAACCATAAATATTACAAAAATATTTAAAAGTCAATATAACAAACTTAATTTTATATTAATTAACCTAGCATAAATATTGTTATATATATATATATATATGAATTAACTATAAAAAATTTTAATTTTGTAATATTATTCTAAATTTTACAAATTAATATAAATATTTAAACTTCCAATTATTACTAAGTTGTTTTATATTAATATTTTTATCTATCACATATTCTATTTATACTATATAAGAATTTTATTATTTAAAAAAAATTAAAATATCAAAAATTTAAAAATAATTATAAAATAAAATATATAAAAGTGTATATAATTATTTTAAAGGTTTTAATATTTTTAATTTATTAAATAATATAAGAAAATTTGATGAATGTTAGACCAAATCAATCGAAAAAGACTCCTTTTATTATGATTTCTTGGCTCGTGAAATATTTCATAGATGTTACCAATTAATTTAAGTGATTTATAAGACAGATTTTTAATAAAAATTAATAATTTGGCATGAATTTAATATTTAAAATATTTAAAATTAAAATTAAAAATAAAAAATTGAATAAATTAACCATATGCTATTCGCTGACAAACAAAGCAGAGAGTGATTCATGAAACGTGAAATGTCAAGTAGAAAAGTGCAAATTCCACTTTTGTGCCTCATTTTGTTAACTTTTTCTTTGTTAACTAGTTCATATAGATCGGCTGTTCTTTCACAGGAGAGACATTGTTCCAGTTTCTTAATCAATCTGTCTCTCCACTTCACAGTAACTCTTTTGTCTGTGTATGCTTGTTGAGCACTCGAGCTGCCAATCCCACCACTCTTTCTCTTCATCTACCACGTCTTTTCTGGGTCCAAAACCCTACATTCTGGTTACCAACTTCAATGCTTTGGTAATCTGGTCTCATCATTCCTCTAAGGCAATAGCCACAAGGTCTTCTCAGGCAAAGGGGGAAAAAAAACAGAAGAAAGAAACACAAATGTCCTCCGTACTTACTCTCATCTTAGTCACTCTACTTGTCACTTTCAATGGTAAGAAACTCAGTGGCCCTGAATGTTATGATGTTTCCATTAATGGTGGTTTCCTGATCCTGAATGTTCGTTTTCTTGAAGATTCTCGCAAGAACATCATAAATGTAGCGTCTTTTAGGATTTGAAGCGGCTAAAGATTTGATCTTTAATCGTTTTAACAAGGTTAAATGAGCTAGAGTTCTGGTCTTTTCTTGATATTTCTTTGATGGTGTATGGGTTCCATGTCTGTAGGTGCTTATGGTGCTACTTTCACATTCGTCAACAGATGTGAATACCCAGTTTGGCCCGGTATTCTTGCAAATGCAGGAAGTCCCAGACTCGACAGTACAGGTTTCGAACTTCGAAAGGACACTTCTCGTTCTTTTCTAGCACCGACAGGCTGGTCGGGTCGTTTTTGGGCTCGTACAAGTTGCAAATTCGACGATTCTGGTTCTGGGTCTTGCCTGACCGGAGACTGTGGTTCAGGTCAAGTAGAATGCAACGGGTTAGGAGCATCCCCGCCGGCGACACTCGCTGAGTTCACACTTGGGACAGGAGGGCAGGATTTTTATGACGTCAGCCTCGTCGACGGCTACAATGTTCCTATGCTCGTTGAAGGTAGTGGCGGGTCAGGTACATGTGCTTCGACGGGTTGCTCCGCGGATCTTAATAGTCAGTGTCCGGAGGAGCTAAAAGTGGAAGGTGGCGAAGCTTGTAAGAGCGCGTGTGAAGCTTTTGGGAGTCCTGAGTATTGCTGCAGTGGTGGGTTTAACACACCCGACACCTGTAAGCCTTCGGTTTACTCGGAGATGTTCAAGTCTGCTTGTCCTAGATCTTACAGCTATGCCTATGATGATGCCACTAGCACATTTACTTGTACTGGTGCAGATTATACAGTGACATTTTGTCCATCTTCTCCAAGGTATAAGAACATCCTATGGCTTTTTTGATATGTTTATCTCATGAGTCTTCGATTCATTCTGCTTTTAGCTACTAGTTTTACTAGGATTATCTGCCTGGAATGTGGTCCTGATGGTTAGCTCTTAAGAATTCTTGGTAGTAGTTGAAGATAAAGACATGGTCCTTGATCTTCCTTCACAATGTTCTTGCTGGTTCGTTTGGTTTATGTTCTTTGAGTCCCTGATTTGTTGGAAGTAATAGTATGGTTCTTCTGGTCTTGATAGGATTCGAAAGGAACAAAGTGACAATGAATGTGGTCTGGATAGTTATGTATAAATTGTGATATATCAGTTCCAGCTTCTCTTTTGGGATTGAAATGAAGGCAAATTGGAAATGCCAAAGATTCCCTTTTGTGTGATTAGTTTATTTCAAGTGGGATTGATTGAGGTCGTTGGATTACCATCAAGTTTGGCTTCTTTTTTTTTATGCCAAAGAATCATCTGTCAATGAATTTAAATATTCCTGTAAGAATAAGTGACAGTTCCCTTTAACATGTGCAGTCAGAAATCTACAAGCTATTCAACACCAATGACATCATCATCATCATCATCACAGGGATCAACAGCAGAAACCGGGTCGGGTTCCGAGTCGGGATCTGGGTTGGATTACTCAGGTTCTGCCACAGGTTCGGCTTCGGGATCTGAGACTGGAACAGGAGAAACGATGCTAGCAGATGGATCATGGTTAGCTGGTTTGGCAATGGGAGACTCGAACAGGATTTTCTCTCCTACACTTCCACAATCAGCTTTCACGGCCTCTGCAGTTTTCTTAGCTCTTTTGTCCTCTGTTTACTTGTAGCTCTAGCCTCAATTTGGGTGCTTGGATTTTGCCATCTGTTACGAAAACCTGACAGATTCTCTTCTCTAGATTCTAAACCAACATCTTCCAGGATTTTGCAATGTTTATATACATAAGATATTTTTTTCTTCCCCATTATGGGAATCATTAGAATTTCTTGATTTTGCATTTTGCATTTGCATTTTGCATTTTGCAGTTCAGTTCTTGTTTCAGTTTCACTTCTCATTGATGTTCAGTTCGGTACCTGTAAAGAAACAAATGGAGTTTGTATCAGGAAAAAGGAAGATTTGTGGTATTGTGAACATATCAATGGGATTGTAGGCTGGAATACTTTACTGGTTTTGCAAGTTTTTGGGTCAGCTTTTTTTTCTTGTTATTGATCTGGAAGATGAAATCTTTTGAAGACAAATGTGTTATTTAATCATATCGAGTTTGGTAGATTGTCAAAAGAATTGAATGCTGGGGCCAAAGTTAAGGGGCAATCTTTGCTTTCTTGAACATAAAAGAGGGAATAAAGTCTAGTTGTGGGATCCCCCACTTCATACTTCTGCAACTTTTGGCATGAAAATGACTAGCATTGGTGGGTTTGGGCTCAGCTCTGCTCAAGTTCGATCGGAGGCCTGATTGAGTTTGGGCTGTTAAATCAAAGTCCAGTGTTGGAGCCTGGAACCCAAAATTTGTTCAAATTAAAAAGAGTAGCTTAACTTTGACCTTTCTTTCATAAACACTTGCAAGTGCCATACCATTGTTCTTGCCTGCTATACTTTGCAAATCATTTCAACGGGAGAAGAGAAGATGGGGAAGTTAAGGTTATCATGTCGTTGGAGTAGTTCATGCCAAAATTTCATCCTATGTTGGATCCTTCTATAAGTACAAGAAGATGGTATTACATATTTTCCTTGAAGCTCTGTTAGTGATTCTGAAGGTAAAAACTGGAAAGGAGAATAAATGGGAAATAGCAGACAAAAAGAAAAGAACTTCTAGTCCACTATTTTTCATTAAAAGCTTAATGTTTCTTGATTAAGAAAAAGGAAACAGAAATATGGGGCTTACACAAGTATCAATGAGATTCAATTCCATTGCATCAAAGCTCCGGCTGAATTGGAACAAAGAAAGATGCAGAAACAGTAACTTTTACTGTCACATCTTCTCAAAATTCCCATTTCACTTGAGAGCCCTTCTTATACTCTACTCTAATGGTAGTAATCCAGAAACATTAATACCTATACCTACACTTGAACTATAACATATTTGGTTTCATCACCTGAACACAGAGAGAAGGTTGAATTTGCTGTTCTGTTCCCATATTGCACACTTACTTTGTATTCGCCTAAAAAGCCAACAAAGCTATATGCACCTTTATCATCACTTTGACTTGTTAAGTTTCCAGTGCTCCAACTTCTGAGGAGCTTGTCAACCACATCACCAGCAGGCAGGTTCTTTAGATTGTTGTCCGTAAGACACATTTGGTAACACCCATATGGATGGAGTGCTGTCCAAAGCATTATCCCATCAACTGCAGGATGTGAGAAGCCTTCTCTTAGTACTTGATCAAGATAGGTAGCCTGCATAATAACACAATGTAAGGAACAATTTTTCTGTATGGATATAAATGTTAATCGTTCTTGTCAGGTGATATCTTTGATAGAGATAGTGCAGATAAAGCACCTGAGTTTTCTGATCAAATTTGTTGCTGATATCAACTTCTGTAAGCCAAATAGGAAGCCTGAGAGTAGCCAACTTGTCCAATATAGCTCTCATAAGAGGAAGATTAGGCTTGGAAAAATGACCCTCCAACCCAATCCCATTCATTGAGACTCCTTTGTGTTTAAGTTCTTTGATCCTTGCAATATATGTGTCTGCAGTGGAATTAGAATCACTGCAAGTCTCAACCACATTGTACTCATTCAAGAATAAGGTTGCCAAAGGATCTGATTTATGTGCTGTCAGGTAGAACTGAAGAGTTGCATCAGGACCAAGCTGTTGCTCATAGAAATCAAAATGCAACATTTCATTGCTAACATCCCAGTGTATGAACTGTTCTCTGTACTTATTCATCAAGCTTTGTATTCGTGCATTCACTGCTGATTTCAGGGCAGCCCCTGTCAGACTTTTCACCCATCCTGGAATATATCTGGGGTCTTCCCAGAATATGTTGTGCCCTCTAGCAACTATTCTGTTAGCTTGAACAAATTCTAACATTTTATCTGATATGCTGTAATTGATCTTCCCTTGTTCAGGCTCTGTAGCATACCATTTGAGCTCATTTTCGAAGACAGCTGCATTGAATCGTTCCAGAAACCATTCCTGAAACAATTAGAAGACACCCTTTGTTAGATTTTTGTCAACCTTGTAAGGCTTAGGATGTATTACTATTGTCTGAGGCTACCTGGTATGCCTGATTACCAAGAATGGTACTTGCTATTGCTGATCCAAATGGAAAAGACTTTGACATTTGTTCTATTCTAATTTTTGCATTTTTGACAGCTTGTCCTTGGCTATCTGTCACATGAATCATCGCAGCCCGTTTCCTTACCTGAAAAAACATAAGCTACTGCCTGATCAACTTGTCATTTAAAGCAAAAACAGAACCTTTTCACAAAAAAAATTTCCAAAATTTGAAGGAACTTTTGTTGTACTTAATGCTGCTAACTGCTAAGTGCTCTGGACTGGCTTCGCATTACTATAGACAGAGATATACAATTTCAAAATACCTTAGACTATTGCATAACTTACATTGTGGTGTGAACATCTATCTATCTCAGAAATAAAGTGTTAACAGAATTTACTCTATCAATCATATGATGCTGGCTTTTTCTCCATTGCGTCTCGGTAAATCGCTGTAATGAAGTACTTGCAACTGCTACATCAATGTTCTTGCTCGCCGAACTCTGTATAAGCATTACGATGGAAAAAGTGTGGAAAAGTTAAGGTTGTCATGTCTTTGGGCTTGTTCATGCCAAGACTCGT
Source organism: Erythroxylum gracilipes (assembly GCA_026413385.1). Taxonomy (NCBI): domain Eukaryota; kingdom Viridiplantae; phylum Streptophyta; class Magnoliopsida; order Malpighiales; family Erythroxylaceae; genus Erythroxylum; species Erythroxylum gracilipes. The sequence continues at coordinate 8,296 of JANZLC010009860.1, forward strand.
GCTATTTTGGAACATTAGACAAGTATAAGAAGATGGTGATTGCAGATTCACCTTGAAGTTTATTGTTGATGATTTTGAAGGTGCATTAAGAATGAACCCACCCTTGAGAAATGACCAGCATCCATGTTTGGCCAACACATTCCCCACACAGTCAATTGTGTTATCATCTGTGGATAAGCTTACAGTCACCATTGTAGATTCTACCCCATCTATCTTGACCCAAGCTGTTACGCACCAAGTTTGCATGCGACACTTTCAGAATATTCCCAAGAAAAAGTCTAGTTACAAGCCATTTCCATTCAATCTTGTGTGGAGTATCTGAATCTAAGTTTCACTAGGCTAGATTCAGTTAAAGGAAGGAAGCATTTCTGATATGTAATGGGACTGATGAACATTTTGGATTTAGAGTTAGTTCTTATGAATCTTGTAATGGTATTGATGGACTACAAGTAAATATTGATATTCCATGGAAGTGTAAGCTTAGTTTCAAGGGGAATAAGAGATGCAGGATAATCTGATCAAGATTGAGAACTCAACTGGAGAATGAGTAAATGCCTTCACTGAGATTGTGCAGTGATAAAATCAGTCCATGAGAATATGTAGACAGAGCAATTTTATGTGGAACTTGATCTTTGAGAACCCCTCCCTTGTAAAGCGGCTCTTCTGGCTGTGCTTTACACTGCAATTCAACCAAATGACAGTATCAGAATCGAACTCCGCATTTTATAGTTGGAATCTTCCAGGATTACTCTGCAACACCAAGATGGCCCTGGAAATAAAAGACTTGAGCTTGGAATTGTATCCATAACCTTATCAACATTCAGAACTGAAATTACCTCGGTGTAAGCTCTGTGGTCATAGGCAGGCCCTGGAATGATCAAACAACTCATCAGAACTGACCTCAGGAAAAATCCCATGAACAGAAAAAAGACCAAACACTGTCAATAAGGAACATTGTACCATGAGGAACAGCCAAGGAAGGAACTGCAAGGAAACTGAAAACCAAGAAACCCAAAACACGAGATTGTTGCATGAAGTGGTTGTTGTTGCCAAGAAACACCATCTGATCCACCAATGGAGTAAAGACTTATCACAAGTTTGCTCCTTTTGGTTTTCTATATTTGGTTCCTGCAAAACAAATGACTGTTCTTGTAACAGGAGAAATGGGTTCACAAGAGAGACACTGGCAGGTCAGAGGAACACCTCGTGCCTGGTATATAAAGACTCACATGCAATCCAAGCAAGGTACATGTGAACTTGGAGGTACATTACATACCAACTTACCATATATATATAATGCAATTCATTCTTCATCTCTTTTGATACTCTTTCTCAACTTATCTTCTTCTTCAGAATCTTTTCAACTTGCCCTTGAACTCTCTAGTACGTACGGTTATGACACAAATTCCATATTTTGGTTTTTAGCAGGATTTCAGAAATCCTGATGAGGATTAACAATTCGCTTATTATAATGAATTATGAAATCCTGAAAAATGAAAAGAAAAAAAGTTCTTTATATATAAAGTTCAAATATAGAAATAAAACAAGAATTATCGCAGTAACAAGATCTAATCAACAAAAATTACTAGTTAATTTAACCCTTTACAGGAACTATCAGGCTTAGTTTTGTGAATGGTTAAAAGAATATGTAAAGCGGCTATAGAACAGAAATTTCTGAAAGATGCCCTGTTTTTTAAAGAATCTACCCTGAATTTTCTAAGAAAATATTTAACATAGTTGAATGAACCTTTTTATCAGTCAATTTGGTTTTTTATTTGATGAACATTCCTGTGCTTGGTCTATATAACTTGGTGGTGTAGCTTGATTCAGAATCCTGTCATCATCTAAAACGTGTAAGTGCATAAATGGGTTTGTTTTCTGGGAAAAGAAAATTATAAGAAAACACCAAACTTATGGATTTCTCATCATTTAAGAAGGAAATCTTGACTTATTAACTGCAAATCAGAATGGACATAAATAGTTTCATTTGACTTAAAATAGTTGTGAAATCTCTTGCGGGGTTTTTATATTTCTTGGATGAAGATTATTTAAAAATAGAAAATTTTCCTTTAATCCAAACACTAATTACAAAGATCTACAGTAACATTTTCTGATGTTGCTTAATTTCATCACTATAAGGAATTGGATCCTGACCAAAAGATTTTATAAAACATATCATTATTATATTTAGGGATTAATTATTAAAAAAAGTCCAAAGTTTTTTCAAAATTTTAATTATAGTCTGAACTTTAAAAAATAGCAATAAAATACTTAAATTTTTAATTTAATTTGTTTCAATTCTAGCCTGACATTAGTCTCATCTTTATTTTTACTAACGTGACATTGTAACATGTCAAATGAGCCTTTGCAGGTCTGAGTTTTATTATTTAAACGATGTAATTTCATTTTTTTGAGAGTATTATACAGACAATCATTCTCTCAAACCTAAATCCCTGATTACAATTGAATGTAGTCCACGATCAGGATGTCATTCTTTCATAAGATAGAGTCACCCTTGATTCTGGAAAATAGTTGGTTCTTTCGTTGTAGTCTTTTCCGAAAGCTAATTGATTAGCAAGGCAAAAGAATGAAATTTGAAATAGAGAAGAGAATAGAATGAGTCAAATCCAAGAATATACAGAATCAACATCTCAAAGCACTTAATAGTGCACATCGGGGACATGCTTCCTAATAACTTCATATACTGAAGTATATGCCTATGGCCTTTAGAAATGTCATCCAGCCACATATGTATAGTTTTGTAGATTCCACGCCGATAATGTTCTTTACAGGAAAAGAAATCTCATGAAGTAAAGGCGGATCAGATAGTATTGATTCTAAAAAGAAGTGTCAAGGGCATCAAAAAAATCACCAGCCTAGAATCATAAATTGCTAGCTCTAACTTGCTTCACTTTTGTATCATGAAAATCATTAATTTCATTATCACATAAGTGAGGTATTTGGCAAACAGCTTATCAGCTGTTTTTTAGATTATTGATTAAAAGTTAACTTTTTGACCATCTTAAATAGTTATTGATGTATTTGATAAATGATTTATTGGTTAGCTTATTTAACCTCAATAAGTTGATTTCTAAAAGCTCCATAAGAGGAGTTTTTGGAGTTAGCTGCTTGCCTAATAATAGCATTGCCCTCTACTTTACTCTATACTTTTGCTCTGTGTTTTTAAAGTTGATTTTTTATTGTACAATTATGTTGTGAAATTTGGAAGAACATAAGAAAGGAGCTAATTAAACCTTTTAATCTTTGTTTAATTTTATAATATTAGTTTACATTTAAAAATACAATAATATTAAGTTTTTGAACATAAAGAGTCACATCAACTTAATATTTTTAGTATATATCTACTATACATCATATATG
>JANZLC010009926.1:0-11673 GCA_026413385.1 Erythroxylum gracilipes
AATCAGATCTTCTATTTTATTTCTATTATATTTTATTAAATCTTATCCACACATTTATATAAACTTTACATAAATATAAAAATAATATTTAATAAAACAGAATTAGAATAGACTAATTAAATCACATGATTTGATGTGACATATATACAAATATAATTATATTATTGGAAGAACAAAGGGGTTCTGTGTTATAGTGACTTTTCTTCGTACAAATAGTCCAAAGTCTAACTGGATACCAAGTCAGTCAGATTTACCCAAAGTTCAGACCTCAAAATTTGGTATAAGAAGCAAACATACTCTGATACTAAGTGTATATATATATAGACACTTTTGGAACAAACAATATGTAACGTTTCAAAGTCAGACGTCCAAGACCAAACTCAATTCAATTGGTCGAACAATAGTGAAATTTATAAACCTATTTTAGATTTTATCAAAACATGAACAAAACTAAGTGAGAGGACTCATGTTTATGCCTAAAATGGAAACGTTTGTAGATCCCACATGTAACACAAATGGCATAACATTCTTAGACTTGGCATTGGAAAAAGAGATTGATTTCTTAAAGGGCACCGAAGACTGTGCAGAACCGAATTCCAAAATAAGTAAATATGCCAACTTTTGTAAAGCAAATCTTATGTTCCAATTGAACAATGAAACTTGAATATCAAGGACAAGTCACCACAGATTTCTCTATAAGGCAACATTTTAGGTTCCCTTCATGGAATATTTTTCCCTTTTTCTTTTCTAGATCATATGAACTGGAAGTACTAGATTATATTTTATATTCCTAAAAGGTAAAGAGTATTGAACATATCAAAAGCCTACCCTACCTAAGAAATGCTATGCAATTAAATAATGCCCACCAATGATCACTGTAGAGGAAGTGGCACACTAAGCACAGTTCAATCCTATTACAGCAACCAAAAGGTATCTAATTATTCTGGCTGAAATGAAGACAGGAATAATCAAAAGCCATTGTCGACTCATGAATAGGTTCTGAAGTTGTGTTATTCTTGATTAGGTATATAGAACAAAAGATATACTCTGTCCATCACCATAGAGCAATTCATCTACTATGCAACTAACAAATATATAACATGAAATTATTGATAAGTAACAGCAAACTTTTCGACCATGTAAATATGTACAGACAAGTGACATTTGCTATTCAGAATAAAAAAGTTAGAACATTACTAAACCTCTGGCATATAGAATCACCGATGCAATATTGTATCAACCACATACCTCCATTGCAAGTATGTTCTACCTCATAACTCTCTTGAATCAACTCAAAATGTTGACCTTGCCAAGCGTATGAACATATAAGTATCGTACCGCATAAGGGGCATTGATTCTTTGCAACTCGATGCATGACTTTAAACTCGCCAAAGGATGATAAATTTCAGTGCTGAAGGTATTATATTAGCACCAATTATATAAAAGGGGGAGAATTTGTGCTACACAATTTTGAAATGAAACCGTTCTCAGCATTTCCTGATGGACAAAGATCCAGTTTGAATTGTAGAACCACTGCGTTTACAAAAGAAGTGCCGGAAAGCTCAGTCATTATGTTTTAACTGCCAACAAATCACCTTCTTCTACCATGATAGATTCCGCTGCCAGAATGATGTTGATGCCGATGACGTGATCCAGCACCTCTTCCACTGCTTCCTTCCCATGTACTGTGTCTGCCGCCACCTCTGTTATTACCACTGGGTATCCAATTTTGTACTTGTGTTCCCAACCCATTAATCTCTTCCTCCTCTCTATCATTATACTCCAATACCAGCCTCTTAATGTCTTGTTTCTCTTCAAACTCAGCTGCTTCTTTCTGCTTGGTGCTCTGTATGAGAGAGCAATCACTAGGAATGTACATCTGTTTTGTCTGTTGTTTGTTGCCTCGCTTTACAAGTACTTTCACCTGAACCTCCTTGTTCCCCCCGGCCTCTTCATCCATTGCCTCATCACCACTTTCACCTCCAAGCCCTCTTCCATGATGATCCCGGGTGGAACCCTCAAACAAGGTAATAGGCATTACCATATGCAATGCAGGTCGACCTCGAAGCTCTTGTCTTCGCTGCTCCACGCTCTCCTGCACAAAATATGTCGCAAAATCATCAAATTTTTAGTAAGGTGTGAGCAGGTCCTTAGAAAGGTATAGGCAAGCACTTGTTACCGAGTTTGGGAATGAATTTACCAAAGCATTGTAGAATAGACCTATAATGAGCCACAAAATGGAAATAGAAAACGGTAGCAATAACACAGCAGCATGAACATCAATTATGAATATAGACAGCAATAACAAACTTGCCTGAACAACAGCTCTCAGCTCCTGCTCAAAATTGGCTGCTTCAAGAGGATCTACTTCAGTTACTTTTTGCCTGATGCGGACTTCATCATCATCGTCAGAAGCAGGTCCATCACCATCATCATCGTCCTCTTCTGTGTCTGATCCATCCTCATGAATCTCTTCATCCAACTCTTCTTCCTCATGACCGCCCTGGTCAATGGTGCCACTGTCTGAATCAGAGTCACTCTCACCCACGTCCTCATGCAGCCCACCATTCTCGTCATTCGTGTTCACGGTTCTCTGTCCATTACTGGTGCCAGACCTAGTAGTCCTTGAACGTTTCTCAGACTCGGAATGCTTTTCACTATAGGTCTTCTCAGTTGAAAGCTCGTTCTCCTCAAGTTCTATAAGAGCTGCATTTGCCTCTTCGGTGGATGTGTATCGAGTCATATTAGGGCGTAAATCTGCAAACAAGTCCTGAAAACACTACATCTTGTGAGTAAACTCAAATAAATAACATAAAAGTTATATTTCAGATTAAATACACATATAGAAAGAGAGAAAACCGTAAGAAGATTTTCCAAATAACAAACAAATTGAATTATCATGTTGAAAGTAGTTGAAAAGTTGTCAACTGAAACCCCTTGGACTTAAACTGACAATAAAAAATCCATAAGCATCAAGACTCTTTGTTTGTTGTTTTGAAGAGCTAGTTTTTGAATTCAAAAGAAAAACATGGTATGAAGCTATTAAGTATTAACAGAATTGTTTGGAATCTGCATAACGGACCTGCAAGTCGAATTCAATGTCCAAGGGTAGTGCACCTTTGCTGAGAATATATCTCTGGAAGTGTATCAAAAATCGATCAAGTTTCCTCTTTGAAGAACCTCGGTCAAAGTAATGTCCACATGTTTCAAGTAGAGTAATGACCATTCTGATGCGGAAGCAATCTTCTGGTGGATCCAACTCATCTTGCTAGCAACATGAAAAAGCAAAAACCCGTAATTTCATACTTTGTATTGTATACACAATTCGGCTATGGGATCATTCATGACTGTGATTAAAAAACCCAGTCACAGGAGGACAAGAAGTTAACCTTTCACCATTTAAAAATTAATTCAACACAAGTTACCAACCAGAGGCATTATGCTGCCAAATTTTAATTTAATCGTTTCTTATCTACCATAATTTCCAAAATGAGAATCATTTTTAAATATCAAAATGCGATTGATGGAATAAAAAAGACAAAAACATAAAAAATGTGATCAACAAGATGGAAACAGATGAGTTATTTGATTTAGTTCTGTTATTCCCTTCCTTCACAAAAAGAGTTATGATGAATCATTAAGAAACATGTGTAACCAGTGGTAAAGAAAATAAGAGAAATGGAGATCTATACCTCTGGTATTTCATGGCCAAAGACAAGAACTAAGTAGAGTGTCTCAAATATTACAGATGAATCCACATGTTCATAGTTGTACAGCTCTCCCAAGAAACGCATATGGGCAATGCGCCTTTGCTGCATCCCATAGTCATTCAATTCCAGCCCAAGCCTAATCTCCTCCAGAACCTGAAATCCAAAATAAAAAGAGACAAAGCTCAGTAGAAAATCCACCATTGGCATATCCAAAGCATGGGCACCAAAATATGTGACTGATGAAGCCATTTGTGTTGTCTGATCCATTGAGGCTAGATAATCAAGATAACATATTACACAAGAATTTTCGTCGGGGCTTGTAGACCAACCACAAAGGCTCCCCAAATATAAGGTTCAAAAGTCAAAATAAGAATCAAGAAACTTTTCATGAGAATCAATGGAAGCTAATAAGTCAAACAAGGTTGGTTTTAGAAGGAGGGTAATATCAATACACAGCAGAAGGAGAACCGCATTTGTAGTTCAAATAGGTCCCAAAAATAAGTTTTATGATTAAGATGAGTTAGGAGCAACCACAAATTCTTATTTGCTAGAGGAATAAAACACAAACCTCATCAACAACTGCAACTGCAAATTCATCATGATAATGACTTAAACCAGCTGTGAGAGAAGCAAGCAAGTGAATTTGACCGTACTTCCCCTTGTGAACCTTCATAAAACATTTTAGAAGGTACGCCTCACATTCACTCCATGGTAATTTACGAAGCTGTCTCAACACATGCTCAATAGAAGATTTATCAAGATCTGAGAATAGCAACCTTCTTATATACTGCATCCATGATCACAAAACAATGATTAATACATCCAATATTTAAAAAATGGAAGTATAGAACACGCTCTGAATCGATCAACACCTGATACAGTGGAGGACGAACTTTAGACACTCGTGCAGATCTTTCAGGTGGTTTGCACAGATAATAAGCATTTTCTACAAGAGTGCTAAGCCGGGGATCCAGATTTTTGACATTTTTTAAGCGCATTAGTATCTCCAGCATGTTAGCCATTCGGACAGTAGTTTCAGGAGATCGATACAGAAACCGGCCACATGTCTCCAGAAGATTGCAAGCAACGTCAATGTTATGATGAGTGAAGTCATCTAAACAAGCCTGTAAGAAAGAATACATAAACCTATATGTCAAATGCACAGTCCTTGATGAAGCACTATACATAACTACAAAATAGTACATATCCCTTGCTGATCATATATTCCATTCACAAACAAAATATCAAGTGTGAGATCTAATGAAAGCAAATGAGTAGTGAAAATGAATTGATGTGATGTGTCACGAGATTTCCATCAATGTTCTGCCTTATTAAACCAGAATATAAGTGTGAAGGCACGTAGATAACTTCAAAGCAACTTAACACATCTGATGTTAAACAGCAGGATGTAGAAACAAAACGAAGTATATCAGCGCCAGAATTTACAAGGAATTTTTGTCTGGCTAATGCATGGAGATGCACATTGATTATGAAAGTCATCTTCATTTAGTCATGACAAAGATTAAGTGATTAATTACCGAACACCTAAACGATTCAATATTTTTACAATTAAAATATAAAATAAGGAAGTGATTAGAAACGTACCTTCAAACAACTAAATACAAGAGCAGGAGGTGCAAGTCTAAACTTGCAGAGTTCTCCAATAAATCTAATATTCCTGATTTTTGTTTCAATATTCATCTGATCCTGCAGAAAGATTTTATTCACAGTTTCAAATTCTTGACAAGCTGAAAATGACTACGCAAGCAACAAGATCTAATATCATTAACCAACTGCCCCTTTCATCTGAAAAAATACATGAAATCACTAAGCAGACCTTTTTGTTTATCAGGAAATTAAATTCTTCCTCCAACATCTGTAAGAGCATAGAAGATACATCTTTCATACAAGTTGATAAGGTGGCAACCATCCGTGAGTAGTAAGGCAACAGCTCCAGAGATGTCCTAGGCACATTAAATAATGCCCTCACAAGCTTTTTCCGGTTTGACTTTGAATTTAAATAGCAAAACTCAACCTGAAAAAGAAAAGAAATTGAAGATTCATAACCATAAGATCTGCACATCACAAAAGGTGTGGAATTGCTAAAATGAACGAGTGAAACAACAAACTGCAGAAGTATGATTACTGTCAATTGATCAATTAGGTCACGGCTAACACAACTAGGAAGCCTCTGCAGTAGAGCATCCAAATTTGTCCCTTCAACAACTTTAAGTTTATCTTTCTCATTTTCTCCTTTTCTATCCATATCTTTTTCTTTCACTTTCTCTTTTTCTGGATCTTTGGCCTTTTCTTTATCTTTTTCTTCCTTATCTTTCCCTTTCTCTATTGGCTTTCCTTCCTGCACAGCACCAGATTCTTCCGCAACCTCTGATGTATCATTAGGTTGGCCTAGTTCCAATCCAGGTGTTGATTCCTTGAACAAAAGTGATGCACAACATCAGCATAAAACACAAATAGAGCAACTTTATCTGTTTACGGAGTAAGTAAATTCTGTTAGATAACTGAAGCATTTACTCACGGTTGGTGGCTCTTGAGTCTTTGCTGACTGCTCGCTTACTTTGGGTTCAGCTTCTCCCAATAGCACAGCTGGAACAAATGCTCTGGAAGGAAAATTTAGCATGTTTTCTAAATTCGCACCAAAGTTTCACCAAGATCCAAGAACAATGAACAAGTCATATTAAATGATGAGGCATTCTTGGTAAATAATAATTAACAGGTCTTTGATTTACTTTCATTCAAATGCTATTATCCAGCACTGACAAACCTGAGATCTGGTAAGCATTCATAGAAGGCTCTGGTATCTTCATCATCCCACAAAGCCTCCAGAACAGAAGAATCTTTCCCAGCAGCAGGCAGGGAGGATGCATCTTCACCTGAAGTCAACCTAGTCGTGTGACTATCCTCTGGCATCACTGGGGGCTGCATATCAAGTGCTTCTGCCAAACTGATAACAAAAAGCTTATGTATATTATATAAATCACAGAAAAAATTACCGATGCCAGCTAAAATTTCTCTATCAAGTATACTCTATTTCTCTATCCAAAAAATTGAGTGTGAAAGCAAGATCAACTGCTCTACAAACACATATATTATCAAACTTATGGATGGTAACTCATCAACATGGATAAGATCCAAAAAAAGAAGCAATTGTAGAAAACTTACGATGAAACATTACGATATAAGTGGTCATAAGACTTCCGCAACTTCTCATATGCTGCAGCATTTTCATCACTGAGTTCCCCTTTAGCATTCAAAATCTTTGCATTTTCATGCTCCATTTGACGAAGTGACTATTAAGAAATAATAATTGACAGTTACAGTCTTCATACTAAATAAAAAAACAAAGGTGAGTATAAGATTAACTCATAATCTACTGTCCTGGGTTAAAGCCGTATATAGTTCTAAGGTCGAAAGGAGTGCAACTCTTACAGTATGTTCAGATTGAAGCAGCTCTGCTACAGCATCGTAATATGTGTGAAAAGCTTTTCTGAAAATCTTCTTCTGATCAGATGTAACATTGAGGCTTTTAAAAAACTGCAACCAGACATCACTAGGTTAGTAGGTGATCATTCAGATTCATATTGGCAAGTAATCAGAAGGAGAATAAAGTGTCTTAGCAAAAGAAAAATAAAATCAATTGACATAAATAAGAAGTGCTGATAAACATCCCACACATTATCACTTTAATCAAGGCACTAAAGCAAGAACAAGTTAGTTCTTAATGAAAAGAAATAACCAGTTCCAGATCCTAGTCCAACTGCCCAAATAACTACAAAATGACATATGACAGAGAGACAGACAGACAGACAGCAGATTTTTGGCACCTCTTCATAGATTTCTTGTCCGGAGTGTGGCAATCCCAGAAAGAGTCTCCCTTGTCGAGCAAAACTAGCAAGGAGAGTCAAATTTGTTTGTGTACTATCCCGGTCCTTTAAATGTTCTAAGCTAGTGAGATCCTTAATTATATTGATGAAAATACCGCCATCCTCTATAACTCCAACGAAATAAAGTTCTACAAGCAATTTCAAGGTGCTCCGCTTTTTCATAGCCTTTGAATTCTTATCCCCATCCAAGTCTTCACCAGTTTTTCCAGGAAAAAAGATCTTCAAAAGCCCTTGTACCAAGCTTGGTGAGAAGTCCTTGTATCTCTGATGAAGTAAGGAACAGATCTGAGGAAGATGAACATAAGTGTCAGGGCAAAGCATTAAAAAAACAGGATGTATAACTGCAGGGTTATGTATTATTGTCCATGCGAGAATGTGATCTTCAACATATAACAAGACTAGAATACTTCCACACACTGTACGAAGAGCCAAAACAGTTCGAAAAGTAAAGATCAGATTGCATTTTAACAACTTTAGCATGTGCATTTTAACCCGACTTAATAACATGGAACAAGCACCAGCGAGTATTATGCCAATGACTAAATACACAGGCTACCTGAACAGCTGCTTGTATGTCAGATGTTTTAAGCTTTGCATCACATATAGCTGTCACAGCCTCACTAACAAATTTGCTAAGATTCACACTTCGCAACTCATCCATCAGCCCTTCCCTCTGTTCTTCATTTATCTGCTTTAACTTTTTGATAACTGCAGTATTACGTTTGATGCTAGAATCCAATGTCCGGAGAAACCCTGCATCTGATGGGTGGTAATTACATTAAAGTCAATGTGACAGTAATATATTAAAAGCCTAAAACATAAGCAACATAGAATGCAGCCTCAAACATACTTAAAAGACAGACTAACTTGATATTTAACAAAAAAGAAACAAATGAAGCAGGATTAGCCTATCAAGGATAATCCAAGAACAGAATATGTAGCAACTTATTTGATGTATAACACGCTTGACTTCATAGATTTCTGTTCTCCTTAAATCACGGGCAAAATATTGCACGTATGCTACATTATCTTCTAATCAAGGTTCATAAATTTTACATTTCTGATCAATTTCATACATTACATGCAATGAAGTCAATTAAAATAAATTCCATCCTCAAATTCTTGCAAAGCAACTAACCAGGTCTTTCAGGATTCAAGTTATTCTGTCGAAGAGACACTTTTTCCTCCATAGATTTCTTAATTTCCTCAAGTCGAGCAATGGCTTCCTGAAAAATGAAAACCGGAACGAAACTTTTTTACAGTAAAATTCATATTCAGAGTTACAATCAAGAGAATTCCTGTTTCAAAGTACGTAAACAGCACAGCCGCCATAGTAAAAATCACTGGGCGCAAAACCTCGAGGAAACAGGCTCACCTCATCGTCTTGCTTACTTTGGGATTCGCCTCCAACGCGGCACTCGTCTTCATGGTGATCCATGTTCGAATTCCTACGGTCACTAGTAATTAGAACCCTAAAAGAATCATAGTAGAGAAAGAAGAACTACACTATATTCTCTTCAATCTTCTGGAGTAAAGCCTGTAGCTTCTTACGTTTCCATACATAAATCGTCAGGGTTGAGTTAGGTTAGGGTTAGGGTTAGAGTTACGGTTTACCTGATCGGAGACTGATTGAAATAGATCGTCGCCGGAGAAACGAAAGTGAGTGATTCACTCGATAGAGAATCTACAGAAATAATACGGAGTTACCAAAACTCAAACGGGCTGTTTGAAACCTTTGAATTTATTTTTTTTTGACTAATCGATCGAATTACATTAATAAGATTAACAACATTGAATTCAATTCAATTTATACGGATAGTAACAAACTTAATAATAATAAAAATGAATTCAATTATGCCGTTTAATACGACAATAAATATTTTGAGAAATAAAAATAAATACTATTATTATTATTATTATTGGTTAAGAGAAAAAAATAATTATTATTACTATTAATACTAGTTAATTTGTAAAAAATATTGAGAAATAAAAATTTATTATATTTTAATTAATTAATTAATTAATTAATCATATTTTAATTACTTATATTATAATTAATCGATTATAATATATTAATTAATTAAAATATTATAATTAATTATAATTAATTATATTGTAATTAATTATAATATTGTAATTAATGAATGAATTATATTTTAATTAAATTATATTATTGTTAATTAATTATTAATAATATTTTAATTAATAGTCTTTTTAATCCAATCAAGTGAAGCACAAAAGAGTGATAAATGAAGTAGTCCAAAGAATGAAAGAGCAAAAGAACAAGACACTACCTCAAGCTTCAATGTAATTGAATTCTTATATTTGGAGGAGTGAATTCAATTTATAAAAAAGATGGGTTTTAATTACATGCATGAATTGAATTCATCTCATTTTTGTGTTTTCAAACAGTTGAATTGAATTCAATTGCAGAATTGAATTCAATTCAACCCTTTCTAAACCGGCTGAAAAGCATTGTGTTAACTGTAAAAGGTGCATTCAATTTCATTTCTATACTTTTAAATAAATATAAATATTTATTAATATTAACATTAATACTTAAATACTAAATAAAATAAACATATTTTTATATAATAATATTATAGTTTATTATTATATGACATCCAGTGGAGTTTTTGCTAGGAACGCTTTTTTCTGTAAATCTTTTTTTAGGATAACTTTTTTAGAAGTCAGTTAACTGTTTAAATGTCATTTAAAAAGAGTTTTTTTGAATAAGCTCCGTACAGTTGATTGTTTGACAATATAAAAATAAAAAATACTTTTAATTTTAAATATATTTTATTTTGTAATAAAAGTTATTTATGCATATAAATATTATTTAAAGTATATTAAACAATATAAAAGAATAATATATTAATTATTATATAATTTTAAACCATATGAAACATAAATGAAAATATATCTACCAAAATCTTTTATATGGATTATAACATAAGTAAAACTAATATAAAAAATAAATATTAAAACATATAAAAACCTAAATAATATTATATAAATCTCAAAAGAAATATTCAAGTTTAGTAAATAGTTAAATACATAATAAACGTGAAGATGAATTTAGATATTGTAGGAATTATGTATAAAACATAAGGATAAATATAACTAAAAAATAGGCTCATTAATTGATCTAAAAAATTTATCTAAAAAAGTCATTTGAGAGACTTTTTTAAGAAGCTTTAAATTTGAGCATTTTAAAAAGTTACGTTTTAACTGTCAAAAAAGTCATATATACTAAATAAGTGTTTTTTTATTTTACAACCAAATACTCATTTTTCTTAAAAAACTTTTGTAGTGTAGAAAAGTACTTATTAACCTTCAAAAAAATCCATTTAAACAAACACTTAGATGATACTTATGGAGTATATCACAATAATTATTTTAAATTATTAAGCCATCAAGAACGCATGTTACATTATTGCAATGTCTATACCATAATATAAAACATGCGATAGCGTTTTGAAATATTCAAATTAAATCTTAATGTTTCTAAAATGTTTAAAACAAAATTTAAGTAAATAAAAAATTTACGACTCAACTCTTTATTAATTAAATGTCATATTAATACTAATGTTACATCATTTTTTATTTTTTAAGTATAAGACATATATTATTACCAGGTAACAAGTGTAATTTATTATCAGAAATTTATAAGAGCGAATTTCACTTTTACACGACAAGTAAGATCAAATATAAATTTTATAAAAGTGAGGGGGCATTTGGTTTGAGTATGGGGTTGGGTATGAATATGGGTATAATAGTAGAAAGGAATGTGAATAGGTATGAAAAATTAAAAAATAATGTTTGGTTTGTAACTTGGGTTTCTGTATTAATATCAATAATATTGTTTGATTTATTGTATTAATGTGAATGAAAGATAATATAATACTATTTTTTCATATCATATTTGTTGTTGTTGTTGCATTTTTATTATTATTATTATTATTATTATTATTATTGTTGTTGTTGTTGTTGTTATAAAGAATAATAATAAAAAAAGATAATTAATTTCATATAATAAAATTAATAATAAAAATTAA